>CAJQZM010024905.1:392-33182 GCA_907164665.1 Colias nastes
TTGCCTGGAAGAGATTGCTTTAAGCAATAAGGCCGCCTTTTGTGCACTTACCGTATTCTTGTTTTCTTGTTAAATTATGTTTTTATTACTGGTACTTGTACAATAAAGTGTCATAAATAAATAAATAAATTATTTTATTTTAGATTTGACATAATACTTCAATTATTATTTTGATACCCACAAGGATACCCATCGACAAATTATTGACCTATACATGACAAATGTTCCCGCCCGATTAAAACCGAATTAAATTCAAATAAACATTGTTCTATGAAATCCACGTTGCCGATAGGAACATAAACAATTTTTATAAAAACGTCAAAACGTCAAATGAAATGGTACAAAAAGCTTGAATTACGTTTGTTTTGGATTTAGCAGAATCGTTCGGAAATGTTTTGACAGTGCTTCAATACAGGAACAACATGCCGTTTTGATATTTACAAATAAAACAGGAATATTTTAATGTTATTTTTATTGTTTATTTTTCTAAATAGGACATTGTTTCGCTAATGTCAATACGCTTAGCGATTGTATTAGCATGCAAGCGTTATTTAATTTAATGTTTAAGTAAAATGATACAAATAATATTATATATTGGTGAGTGAGACAATAATTTTATTAATAATGAAATGTATGGTTGCAAAACAAGGTAAATTTCATTTTATGAACATATTTTTATCGTAGAGTATAAAGTTTCAATTTAAAAGGCTGTTTAGCGAAAAATATAAAATATTATAACGTACAGATTTTTTTTATAATTACGTGTGTAGAGTTATATGTACATATATGATTTTTATCTAGCATATTGCAATATTGATATTCAAGTGAGCTATGGAGATTTAAATTTACTTTTATGGTATTCAAACTCAAACATTTTTTATTCAATTAGACTTCTTCTAGAAACACTTTTGAGTCTTCTATCTATTCAACGGCAAAAGTGTACTTACATAACTGTAAAATTAGTTAAGCGATACATGACTTAAATTTCTCAGTATAATAAACTTGCTTAAATCTTTCAAACTACGCAACGGATTTGGATGCGGTTTTTTTAATAGATAGAGTGATTCAAGAGGAAGGTTTTAATATATAATTTATTAGGTTTTAGTCAAAGCGGGCGAAGCCGCGGGCGGTAAGCTAGTACTATATACATCTTAGAAACTGACCGTAGACCCATAGGGGTTTGGTGAATTCTCATGAGCGGTGACTATCACTTGCCTCGAGGCTTGCAAGATCATTTTCCTGCTCAAGTATAAAAAAACTATCTGACATTAATAAGCAAACAAAATATAAAATATTTATCTTTATAATGTTAGACTAAGTTTAAGCAAGATCTTGATCAAACAGATTTCGCAATACGTCATACAAAAAGTGACCATTACAAGAACAACGCATAGCCATTAACACTCCAAGCATATACAAATATATGTTCTTCGTAATAAGATGTAACGTGTGTGAAATGCTAAAGGGATAGTGGTAAATTGACAAAGGACTGTAAAGTGTCGTCGTTTTCCGTCTGACGGAGTGGGATCGCGAATACGTGATGAAAATTGTGATACAAACTTTGTATTGGGGATAAGCGGCTATCTATAGTATTATTATAAAGATGAAGTTTGTTTGTATGTATGCGCTTATGACAGGAACTAATGAACCGATTCAAAAAATAAGTACCAGTTATAGTTGGATGTAGAATATGGTACTCGGTATTGAATTTGTTTTGCAATGAACGGTTGTTAATTTATTAGATTGTAATAAATATGTAATATTAATTTAATGAATAAGTCACGTTTTTAAAACCATCTCAAATCTTAATTTTTAAATTGAATGTTGGTTATGGATAAAATGTGTTTTTCAAACATTGGTCTATGTTTAAACCTTTACGTATGTTTATTCTATTATAAATAACTAAAATTAATCCAATACTCTTTAGGTACCGAGAAGTATTAATATCACGAGTTTTCAAATAACTCCATAACGAGTTCACATTCAAAAATGCATTATACGAACAGTTTCCCAACCCTTCCTTAAACTTTGCCGTGAAATTTCCAAGGTGACAAAAGTCAAGCGCGGAAGCTCTATCACAGTTACAAGTTACAACGTCCCTGAGGACACCATTCATCATTCAACTTTCTACCTTAACTCTTGGGAATTCAGTTCTGAATAGAATATCAAACATCCTTACATACAACCATCTGCATTGGAACATTTGGGGTCCCTCAAAAAAGTACTTCAAAATGAACTCCGTATACACATTTCAATTTAAAAATTAATTTCATAATTCATCCGTTGAAGAACTTTTGAAATATAAATAAGTCTAGATTAGTTTAGTTTATGTTCTTTGCAAAAACAAAGTTGAATGAGCGTTTAATATTTTATTTTAAGGGCTTCATCTTATCTTTTTTACCACTTTTACTTAGTTTCATATAATCTGTAAAATATGTGATGGCGTAGAATTTGGACTGGATTTTAAGTTAAGCTTCCAAGCTGGGTTTGCGTTGCTTTTTAGAAGAAACAACACATTTTAAGCAGTATAATATTTTGAATATTATTTAAAAAAAGAAGTGAAGTCCCGTGTCCCCTAGTGGGGTAAGGGGCAGATGCATTATACATACATCTGTTTCACTGATCGATTCGAGAATCGAACCCAGGACCCCTTGGTTCTACGCTCTCGCGTCAACCACTGAACCAAGGAGATGGCCTTGAATATTAAGATAAACCTTAAAATTTTCCGATGGGTTACCAATTCAATAAACGTATTTATTTATAAATCGCTTGTTCAGTTTTTGACTTATTTACAATTGTATTTTTCATGTCCAGTGTCAGTATTACTACAATACTTCTAATAAAAATAGCACATATTATATTTGCGTATTAATATCCTAAAATGTTTTATATTCAACTAGAGGTCCGCCCCGGCTTCGCCCGTGGTACATATTTCGCAATAAAAGGTAGCCTATGTCCTTTCTCGGGTATCAAAATATCTCCATACCAAATTTCATGCAAATTGGTTCAGTAGTTAAGGCGTGATTGAGTAACAGACAGACAGACAGAGTTACTTTCGCATTTATAATATTAGTATGGATTTGAAACAATACTTTCTTTACTACAAATAGAAGCAAAATATTAAATGAATTTCATGCATATTTCAATACAAAGCTATGAGTTGAATTTTTATGCATTTTCAATTTACGATTTCAATAAATTTTTATGTCGATTGTTTGTATTATTTATTAATCGTTTCGCGGCAGAGACTTCAATGGATATGAATATTAAAATGAAAACTATTTATTATGTGATTTTTATACAGAAATATATACTTTTACGAATTTTAATTATAAAGGAAATGAGTTTTGTAATCTTGATTCCTATTTCTATAAGATACAACCTGACAAATAACTTTTTACATGCATACAATTACTGTAAGGAGTTTTATAAAATTCATAATATTATATTTTAACGAGGAAAGATTCATATTTTTGTACGTAACGAATAATCTCGAAACTTCTCTATCAATTTAGGTACAGTAAGTTTTTGAATGAATCTGCTATTTGAAAGCATAACGTAATTATTAAAAGATCGCAGACCTACAAAACTTTATTTATTCCCCATGCATGTATTGCTTCAAAAAAAAAATAGAAATGTTTGAGTGTTGAAAGAGTTAGCTCACAAATTAGGAATTCTACGAACTGCCCGACAATATACCTTTTACATACTTAGAAGTTTAGACCGGCCAATTTATTGGTACCAGGTGCTAAAGCTTTTTAAGCTTTAGCACCATTTACTTACATTTACAGCCATTTACTTTTCTAAAAATTCTGTTGTATTTTTTTTTTATTCATGAAAGTAAGCAGATAATATCTGTTTAGTTTCATTTTTAAATTTTATTTAATCGCTACTTACTCTCTGCTTCGTTTTGTTCTTTACATTTAATATGTATCAAATATATATATATACATTATATATATATATTCATGTAAACATACCTACAAGCAATTCAGATCTAGCCTTCAGGAAAAATCAGGAAGAAACTCGATAGAACTACTATTTATTAAGATTAAACATACTTAATACATTGGCTTCACAACTGTCGTATTATCCGTAACCTATCCATGCCATTTTATCATCCATATACCATAGCTAGGAAATGCCCCCAAATTACCAAGCATTGTGTTTACTAATTAATGAACTTCTCTTGCAGCTTCGACGTCCGCGGCAAGCACCTTTCCGAAGCGCGGCACTGGTCAGCGCCAGAAGTGTTCGGGCCCCGGGCTCACTTCTCCACCTCCCCCTCCCCCGCGTCCCTCCTTGTACGGGACGTTAAGCGCCGCGACGAGGGCGTGTATAGATGCCGGATAGACTTCCGGAACACGCAGACCACTAGCTTCAGATATAACCTCACTGTTGTTGGTAAGTTGTAAAAGTTAAGAGTAGAAGCAGTAGGGTCCTATATTTAACGGCGCATAGAAAGAGTGTATAGGTGCCGGATAGACTTCTGGAACACGCAGACCACCAGCTTCAGATATAACTTTACGGTTGTTGGTAAGTGTAAAAGTTAAGAGTAGAAGCAGTAGGGCTCTATATGTTATGGAGCGGTGCAGGTGTATAGTACGATTCAAACTTAATGGCGGCTCGGAAAATCGTACGATCCGATGCCTATTTTAGGTATAAGCGGGACGTTAAGGGACCTGTACGCACCCGTACTCGCACCTGCACCTAACTTCCGAACCGCCATTAAGTTTGAATCGAACTATACATGGTTAGACCAGGGTCTAAATAAGTTCAGATATAACTTTGCAGATGTCGCACAGACTTCTATAACACGCAGACTACGTGGTATAGAAGCGGCCAGGCCCTATCGTCCTATTAAATTAAAACTGCGAAAAATAATGTAGCACTCTATTACTGCATTAGAATACATAATGATAATTGTACACATAGTGTTATATCGCATAACTCGATATATTCATCCATAATACACATATTATATTGTTAATTTATCATTGTTGAGTGAAGTATACCAAAATATAATGTACCCAGTAATTATACTAAATACTCCTCCTATATCATCATCCGTTTAATTAATTTAAAACCGTACAAACAACACCTGTCCCATCTGTTTTCTGTTCTTCATACATATTTATGTAAATGAAACCCAATGACGTCATCTTCTCTGTTCCCACATTAGCGTCGAATTTTCGAGGACCAAGTCTTCAAAGGAATGCGGTAAAACTAAGAACTACGTTCAAACGAACGTGCAAAGTGAATTTAACACTTAGTTAAATATGTTTTCAATTAGCTGGAATTATGTCTTTACAATAATTGTGCAAGTTCCCTCTAATTTCTCAAGAGTACTAAATTAAGCTGCCGCGGTAGGAAACGAACGTGTATTGGAATTCATACGTATTCATAAACTAGGGCCCGTTTAATTGTTTAGTTTCTCACTTCGGAATGTGCAGTATTGTACCCGGCAGATATACGAGTACAAGATGTAAGGCTTCTCGAGAACTTGGCTACGGCTAGCGATAGTTGCGCAGCGTTTATGTAATAAACATGTTTTGTTATGTAGATTGTTGCAAGTCGTAGGAGATCCTTGAACAATTATTTTGTTTATTACAAAATAAATAGATTTCCGCAGTTACGTAGAACGCTGCATTTACTTATAGGTACGTTGTCTTTTCAAAGTTTTACTTATTCTGTATGTTGTAGTTCAAATTTTAATAAAGGATTGTATGTATTATTAACTTTGAAACCAAACTCTAAGCATGAGTCTGAAAAAAGAATATCTGTAGTCTAATAATTTAGTCCGTATCATAAAATTGAAAGATTCAAATATTCTTATTCTTAAACAGTAGTGTTCTTAAAAACTTTGAAATTCATTAAAATACGTCGTTAAAAATGTTTCAGCCTCTCTAAAATTTTATGATTATTTAACGTTTAATAATATTGAAGGTGTCCTAGTGTGCGACCGCCCTAAATAGCTTAAGGAAGCTCCACATAACTTATGGGTACGACTGAAATGTGAGCTTTAAGGCTTATTATTACACTCGGCGAATACTCAGCGCTGTAACTTCATTTGGGTTATAAATTGGTTCCGTACTTAGAGTATAAAGAGCTACTTTTGCAAGTTTTCGGTCTTTACGAATGGATATTGAATATTTTACTGTTTATTGCTTTTAGTGCTTTTAATATGGGATATTTTATATTCAATTTTACTAAAGATTATTCAGTATTCATGATTAGTATAAAGTTGATTTAACTTCTTTTGTCTTGGTATTCTTACTGTAATTTATAAATAAGATTGAAATCTATACGAATATTATAAATTGGTAACGTTTATGAAATTCTGATCTTACAAGGGGTAATATATGGATATACTGAACCAAGTTTAAACCAATATAAAGCCACGGGCGCAGTCAGGGCGCACTGCTAGTACATTATATAGTTATAGCGTTAATAATATGTGTTTTTCTTTGTTTTATTTGACATTTATCTGCACCTCTCACCTTCAGGTGCTAGGAATGGAAGCTATTAGCATTTTCATGGCATTTCAATGTAAGGTCAGACACATTTTTTATATTCACTGCTATCTAAGCGTGAATTATACGATATATTACCTTGAAGGGGATTAACGTGTTTTCATTTTATAACATTTTAATATGTAGATAAAAATATAATTAAAACAAGTCATGGTATATGTTAATTTAGATAGTACTATTCAACCCGCGGCTTCGCTCGCTTTGTCTAAAACCTATTAAGATATATACTAAAACCTTCCTCGAGAACCACTCTATCTATTAGAAATAACCACATCAAAATACGTTGCATAATTTTAAAGATATAAGCATACATAGTGATATAGGGACAGAGAAAGTGATTTTTTTATACTGTCTATGAAGTTATCAAAATCTTATTAGAGCTCTCGGGTGTATGATAAAAATTATTCACATTTATCATATCCATCTTGGGTTATTTATTTGAAGCTTTAGGATATAATAGAAATATTAATAAAAAAATGTCATATTTTCATCAAATTCTACATACTACTTTTCCAATTATATAACTGTAGAGTTAATGTAATTTTAACATGAAGCTCCACAAACGACATAATTGTCCAAACAAAATCAGCATTAAACACCACACTCATTAACGTGTCATTGTTTACACAATTTATGATTTTAATTCAATATTTAATATAGCATTTGTTTAACAAATGAGAACCTATACAATATACATATAACATAGTTATAATTATTAGTAGTAGGAAGGTTAATGCAGGAGTGACGAAGAATTTTTATAATAGCAGCATCTGTAATGATTTCGTAATCTCATATTGGAATTAAATAAAGGTTTTGTTCAGAGTAAGGTAAACTAAATTTGGGCAAACCGGTATAGCATTCCATCACTAAGGGCCATATCACACTAGCGGATTGCGAGCGGCTTCAAAGCGGAGCGGGTGCGCAACGAATACGTTGCGGGCGCGCAACGAACACGCCGCGGATGCGCAGCAAACACGTCGCGGATGCGCAGCGAACACGTCGCGGACGCGCAACGATTTCGCTGCGAATAGAAGCGTCGACGCCATTTTGTATACTCTCGCACAAAAGCCAGCCCTTCCGCCTTGCCTAACTTCCATTCAATATTTCCATCGTTTCTGTAGCACTCAGTTTTTTAACCGCACTTACTTAACTAAAGATGTAGTAACAACTGGAGTTGTTGAAAAAGGTGCTATAAAATTGAATTACTAGGACTTTTAGAATGTACCATACATTCCAAAAGTATGTAACGACTGACCAGTATAATCTCTCCCATAGCAACGTATGTTATAAAGAGATTTTGTGAACCTAATTATGAGCAAAGTGATAGTGAGTTGCTGGTTGCTTGATAAAATTTTCTATTCACTGCTATTTATCTAATAATAAGAGCCCTGTTTTAGTTAAGGAGCTTTAACATTTATTTCACTAATGAACTTTCTTAATGAGCAATTAAGTTATCTGATTGCATTTCGACCAAGATTTAATAGATAAAACAATACCCTAAACATTAACATGTTATGAAACTCGAAAAAATAATGATCTCATAATTATTAAACTATAACAAGTTATAAGTAACAACCAGCACGGATTCCATTTTGTTAATGAGTGTACATGACTGCGACGTAAACGTTGCGCATCTGCCACGCGTCCGCAACGAATTCGCTGCGCAACCGCGGCGTGTTCGTTGTGCGCCCGCAACGTATTCGTTGCGCACCCGCTCCGCTTTAAAAACGCTCGCAATCCGCTAGTGTGATATCGCTCTAATAGTCCAATAGAAAGTGTGAAGTCCCATGTCCCCTAATGGGGTAAGGGGCAGATGCATAACCATCTGTTTCACTGATCGATTTTCTTTAGGGACTAGTAGGTGATCAGCCTTCTGTGTCCTGCCAGACGGAGACATTTTTTTTTCTTCGTCTCCACCGGGAATCGAACCCAGGACCCCTCGGTGTTACGCTCACGCGTCAACCACTGTACCAAGGAGGCGGTCAATAGTCCAATAGAGCGGAAGATACTCTGTGAAATCAATGGAAGTAATAAAATCATTCCTTACATTCGTCCCCACTCATAATATGTTTTTGAGTCAAATTTAGTATTGATTTTTTTTTAAATACGTTACAAAAACAATAAATGCATGATTTTTTTTATAATTACAAATATACTACGCAATTTCACACAGTCTTCATTACACACTCGTAATAAATACGCACTCATGACTCCCAATCTTGACGTAAGACTGACTCAGCCTTGCCTCACCACGATAATTGGATGGGTCTTTTTAACAACGCCAGCTCGTTAGCTCCCATTCGTCGCTTTATTGAAATCCGATCAGTTTACAGCCATTCAATTTCAGCTGCTTTAAATTCGACGCCGTTTCCGCAGTACGATTCTTTTCCCTGGGGGTTTGTTGTTGACCGATTTAACGCCAAGGCTGGGGACGCGCGTGCATAACGTAGAGTTTTTTATTGTATATCCTATACAAGCTGCGTCCCGCCGTTTCGCGCGTGGATCTGCTCCTGTTGGTCTTAGCATGATGATATATTATAGCCTATAGCCTTCCTCGATAAATGGGCTGTCTAACACCGAAAGATTTTTTCAAATCGGACCAGTAGTTCCTGAGATTAGCACGTTCAAACAAACCAACTAACTCGTCAGCTGTATTATATTAGTATAGATTATATTATAGGTGTGATGTTGGCAATAGTTTGAAACTATCTGGGTCTTATCTTACGACTTCTAATAGTATAAACGCTAAAGCTCACAAAGAGCAAATAAAAAAAAAAAAAAAAAAACATTTTCAGCAAATAAAAGAAATCGCAAAGACACTTTAAAGTAATTAAATTATTCTCTGACTAAATTTTAATTATACTTTTTATAAATATCGTAACAAACTTGATATGCTGCAGTACATTTTGAAATTAAGAAAAACAAATAGGCACTTACTAATGCGTACTTAGGTACTATAATTCCTACCTTCGAATGTCTTATATATTTATTCTTCTTTGTTCTATCTTCCTTAGTTCCTATATTACTCATTTAATTATCCATTTGAACAGATCCATTAAGAATCGAATACATTATTATTACCTTGAACTGTATAGAGAAGAATAAACGTAAACAGAAGCGTGTCTCCACTTTCTATTTGTCCCTACGTGTTCCAAACTGATCGAACTTAGCAATTGAATTTAAGTTTAAATTTTGTTTAGAAGCCATTAAAGATCGGATCCTATCAATGCTTTGTTGTCTTTGTATTATCCCAGCTTCCGTATTAAATGCAAATTGCGATTTTACAAAAGTTACGCTTTCCATTATAAAGGTTTTAATTATAACATACCTGGTGTGGTTGCAAATTAAATTTCTTAGGAAAAGTTTAAATTGAACTGAGCGAAATAATGAATTGAAAGTTATTACACGTAGGTATCGTATTGATAATACATATTATGAATTTCGTGTTTGGTTCAATTCTGTAAAATAATATTTTCAAATTAGAAATTAATTTTTAGTTTAGCGACTGCTGACGGACCCGTGGGTTAGTTATATATAGTTATATATAGTCACTAGCTGCGCTCCGCGGTTTCACCCGCGTGGCTCCACTTCCGTTGGTCTTAGCGTGATTATATATAGCCTACTAGCTTTCCGCCCGCGGCTTCGCCCGCGTTTTCAAAGAAAAACCCGCATAGTTCCCGTTCCCGTGGGATTTCCGGGATTGCGTCATTTTCCCGGGATAAAAAGTAGCCTATGTCCTTTCTCGGGTATCAAAATATCCCCATACCAAATTTCATGAAAATTGGTTCAGTAGTTTAGGCGTGATTGAGTAACAGACAGACAGACAGAGTTACTTTCGCATTTATAATATTAGTATGGATAGCCTTCCTCGATAAATGGGCTATCCAACACCGAAATAATTTTTTAAATCGGACCAATAGTTTTTGAGATTAGCGCGTTCAAACAATCAAACAAACTCTTCAGCTTTATTATAGTAAGTAGTATAGATGTATCAAGCAAAATTTTACAAAAATATACGCTTATTATATAAGTGCTTATTATTGCTTAAAACATTGAGCAAAACTAATAATTAACATCTCTTTCATCGATAGCTGTCCCCACCAGGAATCGAATCCCACGCAGACACTAACTCTACCAAAGAGGCGGTATAGCTAAGCTTACCCCAAGCTTTCAATTACAGCAGTCAAATCGACTTTACATTTTACACCCATTATATCTCTTAATTTCCTTACCTAAAAGGTTAATGAATAAACACAATTTTTATTCAGTGTAGTCAATGTTTCAACCGGAATTAGAGGCTAAAGTTAGATTGGACGAGCCCACTGCGTCGAATGTAAAACCCAATTGGGCTTTGACGCTTTAAACGTAGCCCACCGAAATAACCCTCCTAAAATAGACAAAGATACTATTTCAGGTGGTGCATGCGAAAAGGGACCTTATTCTGTTACACATAGCATTGAATTAGATGTTGTATCTCCGCTCGTTCGGTAGCCTAATGCTAATAGAACTGAACTGTTAGCAATCACCTGGTTGTGTCTAGCTGATTAATTGCGTTCAGCTCATCCCATATTATTGTTTATTGCATCTGGTTTTAATTAGAAAAGCACATAGACGGTGATTGATCGCCGTTCGAGTTCATAACGCGTGGCGTATTTGTCGCCAGGTCCTGCACAAAGGATGCATTCGAAAATTAGATTAATATTGCAAAAAATACAAAAATTAAAATGTGTATAAATAGTGATAGTTCCTTACGCATCATGTGCAATATTTAAGTTTAAAGTTAACCTACATCGAAATTTCCCATCTTAAACTCCGGTCAAAAACATTGTATCAATATATTCAGTTCATTTTTAAGAAATGCTTGAAACATAGAATTAATTTTTGATAGTACAAAAAAATATACACTTTACATAATACTATTTAACTCAAATTCGCTTGGCTGTTGGCTGGTTGGCCGTTATATATACTATTCCATATACTATAATGCCATATACTATTGATTACTAGAGCTTAAATTGCATTTTCAAATTATTTATTCAAGAAATAATTCAAAGCGCCAAATCATATGCGATAGTGTACAAGTTTACTATAGAAAGAGAACACACCCGGATTATTACTAGTAGGACCACTATTTAACGTCGGTCCTTTACTTAACTACGTAGGCGTTTCGAAACAAATTAGTCCCCGAATAGATTATCCAGATAAACAGAAATAAGAGAGAGTACTGTTTGTAATTTCAGGCAATTTATTGGGACCGGTTTATCTTATAAATAAGAGAAATTTTGCCTTTGATGTTAGATGGAATTATTTAGTTATGAATAATCAAATATTTTTAGATAAAAGGGAATTCAGAAATATAATTAATATGTTAAGCTGATTGGATAACAAATTAAGAGTTGATGTAAACACAGCTTATGTTAAAATTAATAAATGATTTTATTATAAATATTTATTTGACGAAAATCTTGAAAAATAATTGGAAGAAATTGGAAAATTAACTCATGTCAATAAATGTTTAGAAGTTGTTGAATTTCTGAAACTATCTTAATTAATAGAATTGATAGCATTTATAGTTAGTTATTTATTGTTTATTTTTTAATAATGAACAAAGCAAGTCTATAGGATGATAAAATTTACATTACATTCAGTTTAATTTGTGAGTTGGTCTCAATTATGATGATTATTAGTTTACGTGTACGTTTAGATACTCACCCCGTCTGTTTATTGTGGTATATAATTATTGTACCCCTTTAGAATTTCGATTGCTAACGAATTCAAATCAAATCCAGTAAAATCTTGGAATTATTTATTCACATAAAATAAGGGGGCTAATGAGGGGTAGATATTAACGACATGACACATAAACACACGCCCTGATATTATTATTACATCACTAAAAGTATTATTATATTGTTGACGTTACCATCGTTTTACAAAACATTTTCGACAGAGTTCTAGAGCAATATCCACTTCGGTTCAGTTAAGAACGTATACTTTTAGATACTATGTGAGAGTAATCCATACAATTCAATAAGCGTGCAAAATCTCCTTCCCAACGTTTTTAAACGAGCCACATACTTTGTTTGTTCGCGGATTCGTTTCTTTGCATCGTATGAATAAAGTTCATGTACGAGAATCGTTATAAAGTTTCCCAAGTTCGGTTCCCACGTATTGGTTGAGGTTCAAAAACTTGTCAGAAGAAAACCGCAGTTTGCAAGTTGTACGGAAATTTCAACGTTGTTCCAAAGTTCTGCTCGATTATACAAAGAGACATTTATTTTTGTTAATTGCGTTTGCTTTGGATTAATTATTTAATAGTTGCTAATGTTGTAGAGTTGAATTTGATGTGGTGTTAAAGTTGATTTTCTCATTTTTTCTCTGTATTACACAAGATGTTTCATTTTCTGGTATTAAAATATTAAATTTCTATAATACATAATATATTATGAGTTACCATAGAGTAATTTGAATTGCAGATATATTGATTATAGTTCAGGCACTTATTGACCTTTTATATTTTTTTAAAATAAATAATTCAATACTAATAAATTATTTATTCTTTGAAGTTACGTATCAGAATTTAAAACATATTTTTTTCAAACTACTTAGCTTTTATAAAGAAAAAATGGTATAACATGAAGATTCTTTCATAATCAAATGAATAAAACATCACTGACCTATCACATAAAGAATGAAACTAAATCGTTTACTAACTTTTGTCTCATAAATAATTCAATGTTCTTTATCTTTTGATACCTAACAATTGTAGTGGGGAAGTCATACGTTTCGACATATTGTGGTTAACTATTTTATACAGATCTTGATATATTTTTATGATTATTATTGAAAATATCAGTAAATACAAAATCAAATATATTTACGTAAAATATCGTACTTCTATCTTCGGTTTTTGGTGATAAGCTTTTAAATCTATTTGCACATGACTCACATTATAATTCTTTCTTTTGGTGAAAAACCTCTTCATGACATGGAATGTTCTAGAACTATCTAAAAAATTTAACATCTTACATCTAGATACTAACATACCTACAACCATAATGTAATCAGAGCCTAAAAAAGACTGTTCCTATTGATAATAAGTATAATAACTTCAAAATATTATGGTCTCTACATAACTATGTATAAAATAAAACTTTTGTTACAGTACCACCAGAAAAGCCAGTTGTGGTGGACCGGTGGGGACGCGTGATCAACACCACCACGCTTGGCCCTCATGAGGAAGGTGATGATGTACTGCTTACATGCCGCGTGCTTGGAGGTGAGTGTCCAGATAATATAGCATTATTAGATAACATTTCAGTGCGAATTTGAATCTTATAATGTCTTATAAGCTACCTACCTATTAATATTATAGTGAGATAGATTGACATTGATGAAAGTGATGATCATTTTATTATAAAATCAAAATGTAATATTCTTTTTAATTCATAGTAATTATTTCGAGAATTTTTATTTATTTGTTATTTACGCAAAAACATAAGATTGCCTTTTTGTCAAATTTGGCACAATGATAGATTTGTACATAGTCATATTTATTACGTAGATACGTAATAAGTAAAAATAAGTTGACTATAAAACACTAATTTTAATTACTTTTTCAAATTACTTCATAAACATTATCAAAACTAATCTCCTCGTTTATCTATTTTCATATAAGCAGCCTAACTGGTCTTAATTCAATTTACTGAACTTTTACTGGATTATACGTTAATAAATCAAAGCCTTCTATAAAGTTTTTGTCCTACTTCACAACGTCCGTCAAGTGTGCGCGTGATAAAGACAAAAGATAAGTTCCTCAGTCCCCTCTAAAGTGGTAAAAAGCGCGCCATGCGAGAAACGTTTTGCCTTAAAGAAAATATTTTTAATGGTGTTTTTTGTGACATGTTATTATAATATTACTAGCTTTCCGCCTGCGGCTTTGCCTGCGTTTTCAAATAAAAACCCGCATAGATATCGTTCCCGTGGGATTTCCTTGATAAAACCTATCCTATGTGTTAATCCAAGTTACCCTCTATATTATGTGTGCTAAATTTCATTGTAATCGGTTCAGAAGTATTTGCGTAAAAGATTAACAAACATACACATACATACACATACACATACATCCATCCTCACAAACTTTCGCATTTATAATATTAGTACCTAGGATGTGGGAGAGTAGGTCTGTTCCTTATCACATGGTAGTTAGAAATCAAGTATAGTATAAGGAGTCGATGAAAATAGTAAGATTATCCGACTTTTTTTTACTAGATTTTGTTATATAAATGCAATGTAAATGCAGCCCCGACTAGGTTGTAGTCACCTTTTTAAGCTAACCCTTCTAACTGTTTCCTTGAAATACTTCCTAGCTACAGCATTATAACCATTCTATATTTCTCAAGAATTATTAGCTACTTTACAAAAAATCTTGTCTCAAGAATCAGCTAGATCTAACCGTCCCCTAAACGGTTCACTTTATCACTTATACACCATTACTCCAAACGAAATTCCATCGACGTTGTAACAACGTTTCAGATGCCTTGGAACAGTGTTTTCAGTACAATATAGTGATGAATTTCTGGTCCATGAGTGATGAATAATTCATTATATTGCTTCAACCGTACATAATACTGTTCTTAACATAGACTTGACGGCATATTGTGGGCTGATTGGGGAATGGAATATTAAATAAAGAAGCATTGGTTGGTGGAAAGAATTTGGTGCATTGTCCTTTATTGGAATTGCTTTAGCGTAGTATAGGATTATTTTATTTAACTAAATAATAAATTCAATCATAATATTAATGGACACATGTTGGTTATGGATATTTAAGGATTCAGTTAGATACCAGTCAATTTTAAAAATATTTTTATAACATAGAAATCAAGTCATCTTTATTCTTTATCGTTAGATAGATGTAGCATACCAGTAAAAATATTAATCTCAAAACCTTCAAAATCTAAACCAATATTAAAAAAATGTCAAGTAAATCGAGTAAAGTCACGGGAAGTACGCAGTGTTATATAAGAAGTTTCAACTCAAAGTCTTACGTATTGGATACTGAATGTTTGCGCAGTTCAACTCGATATAACACGAAAATGCTTTTATTCTTTAGCACAAAGATTTCTTTTACGAAAATAGTATTATACACCTGGATCCTATAAAGCGACAACTTCGGACTTTTCAAGCGATTTGGTAATGGAAATAATGTATAAGGAAAAGTTGTGTAATAAAAAAAGCTGTAAAATTTGTAAAATTACTTTTAAATGAGGAAACTGTAATATGATTCAAAGAGGTTAAGCGTTAAGCGGGAGGGTTAAGGAAGGTTAAGCTTTTTAAAAACAAACATTAAAATAATGCAATCTATCTAATACAACATTTTCGGAATTAAATCTTAAAATGGTGAAAGCGCTACGTAGTATCAAAGTTAAGATATTCCAGCAGAATATCTATACTAATATTATAAAGCTGAAGAGTTTGTTTGTTTGAACGCGCTAATGTCAGGAACTACTGGTCCGATTTGAACCAACAGGAGCGGAGCCACGCGGGTGAAACCGCGGAGCGCAGCTAGTTTGTTATAAATCAGATAAATTTTACACAGAAAATGTCATAGTTTAAGCAATAAAAAAATCTTTTTAATATCTAATATTTGGTCCCACCATCGACGCCGATCTCTCACCCCTTACAAGAAAGAAATCATTTTCTCAAAAGCAACAGGCGCCCAAAAGGAAGTGTTCGCTTCCTAAATCCACCTCATTAGAACGACATCTGCCCTCCGAAGAATTGATTCTTTTACCTGTTCCTCAAGAAAAGCCTCCAATCAATTTCACGATTATGCAAATACACCGACCCTTGTCAATTTGAATTTTAACTATCTTATAATCAGATAAAATCGATAGACCATTTCTAATCAATTTAGCGTAAATCCTGCTTTAATAAGCCATCACTATGAGGGAGAATAAAATGTCTTCCATCATTTATTTCTGAATGTAAGATTTCTTTATTGGCTTCAGCACTACTGGATATTTTAAATTACATTTTTAACAAACATTTCATTTCTTACTCTTCAGATAGCATCGTCTATATTATATCCTGCTCTTCTGATGATTACATTTCCCTTGAAATAGTTACAATAAAATTGTAAAAAGAGGCATCATTAAAACTGAGAATGTGAACTAAATAACAGATAGACAATATCAATAGCTTTGTCTATTTATATTATTCTTTTTTAAAGTACTAGAAGGAGACTTATTCTGGTAAATACTAGTCAACCTAAAAATGAAAAAAATATCTTATTCTGGTCAACTAACCAATCGATACCTACAAGTCAACCTGAATTTATTAAGGAAAGGCCAATAAAATATCTCTAGTTTTCCTTGTTTTCAACAATAGACTGGCCATAAAATAACAATATTGCTCTGACAAATTACCATCACCATACGGTACCTATAAAATTCATCAATAGTGCGACATTCTATTTTAATAAGAGCGCTAATTAAATGCTCCTTGCTTCATTTAAATTTAATATCACTAATAGACATACCGCACATTATATTCTATTACCGAACTAATAGTGGATGCTAATGAAAATTCGATATAATTACTTAGTCACACGTATCGTGTGCTCCATTGTGGCAGACGAAAATTATTTGTGATGCGTCTATAATTGTATTTGTTTTGAATATTAATTGAAACTGCTGGCCGTTATGGCTTTGATTTGATTTTAATTATGAATGTATTTTTGAACACCTTTTTGTGGGTTTGAATATTTTTTTACAGTTTATTGGTATATCCGGTAGAACATTCTTTAGAAACACCCCATACGTTGAAAATGGTAAAATGAATAAACTAATCTTTGTTTTCCTACCCTTGTCCATTATGAGCTCTATATAATATAATATTACGCTACGCTTTACTAATATTAAAAAGCTGATGAGTTTGTTTGAACGCGCTAATCTCAGGAACAGGTCAAATTTGAAAAATATATCATCACGCTAAGACCAACCAGAGCGGAGCAATGCGGGTAAAATCGCGGGGCGCAGCTAGTATTTTGTATATTCGAGCGAATGACAGATAAAACTCTTGAACAAAAAAAGCGCTCTTCCTTTCAAGTATCAAAATTTAACAGTATGAGTAAAAAGTTTAAAAAGGCCTGAGATTTAAGAAATATTATTTCTTTATTCCTGCTCGTATACAAATAATCTAAATCATAAGAAATTTATATAAAATAAAATACCATCATGAACGAATTCATTATTTCAGCAGCGTGTTTGCGCAAACACCGAAATCTAATTTAAATAAGCATTGCTGGTTTAACAGAGTGGAAAAACGGTACAAAAATAGTCCTTATGGTTATCGAAATAAATTTCAATTTGGCGTGTGATTATTGCCTCTAGGCTGAATTTGAGCACTGGAGTACGCTAGCTCGTGACCTGCTTTATTTGTAATTACGAAAAGGTGGAGACTGGATCGATTGATTTGAAGGATTCCGTGAGGTGAACGAAGACGGGAATATT
Organism: Colias nastes; assembly: GCA_907164665.1. Taxonomy (NCBI): domain Eukaryota; kingdom Metazoa; phylum Arthropoda; class Insecta; order Lepidoptera; family Pieridae; genus Colias; species Colias nastes. Next base: position 18,442 of record CAJQZM010024905.1, read on the forward strand.
AATTACTCCTTTTTTATATAATATTTACTAGCTTTCCGCCCGCGTCTTCGCCCGCATTGTCTAAAACATAATAAATTATATATACTAAAACCTTCCTCTTGAATCACTCTATATACCTACCTATTAAAAAAAACCGCATCAAAATCCGTTGCGTAGTTTTTAAGATTAAAGCATATAAAGGGACATAGGGACAGAGAAAGCGACTTTGTTTTATACTAGGTAGTGATGATGAAGCATCATAAAGTTGAAACAATGATTTTTTCATCTCTGACAGCTAAGCATAAACGTATAATGTGCTTACACTATTTAGTCGAGTTTCAATTTCAAAGTTCCACTTGAATGATAAACATAAGACATTCTGCTATTGGCGATTTATATACCTAGAATACGTAATTTTCATTTATTTCAATATTACTGCAATCTTTAAACATATTCAGTAACACAGAACAATTTTATAGGTTTTGTATAAGATACAAACAGTCATTTGTTTAAAATTATTATTAGATGTTTTGTTAAATATTATTAGTCTCTAGCTTTAGCTACTATTATGTATTCTGTGATTTAGCTTTAAATTTGTCAGTTGGGATATAACAACAGAATAACAAACGAAGACAATAAAATGAAATATTTATCATTCAGAACAAGCCAAGGAATAAAACAGAAATGCAGGTGACTCAAATGTTTATTTCAACATAATAAGACCTGGAGAGCTAGCAACTAATTTAAGGAGATGTCAGACAATATTGCAATACCCGAGATTCTAAATTACAATTGGATCTGGAACGTTGTATAAACTCATTAAAATTGTTAACTTTCTTACAAGTTAAGTGCACCTTTATTTGTATTGCGAATTGCATTTTGTCTGCTATAAATGAGAATTCAGAGGAATATAAGAGAGAGAGAATAATGTTTAAAATTGTGAAGTCTCAAGAGTAAACTCATGTAGAATCTTCTTTATTATAAAGACACAAATATCTAAATACATGAAGTTAATTATTCTCTATGTTCATGTCATGTTTCCCCTATTGAATATAGATATGATTAAATAACCGAAAATGTAATGCATACGTTTCAACATTTACATAATTAAACAAAGAACAACATTTTCTTAAAACCGTATAGAATAAGAATCAAACCTAATCACAATTTTTAACCATACACGGAACAATAACTTTAACCGTTCACCAGTCCACTCAACCGTATCTAATTTAATGGGAAAATAAATTCGTCCTCATAAAATCACTCCCTCACGAAAACTAGGAGCATGTGCTAACCGATTTCATGAATAGATGCATGCCCGAGCAACTTCGAGGAACTCAAATCCAAATTGAATCCATTGACACTTTGAATTAGATTGGACGCACCAACACTATTCCTGATTTAATTTGGCTAAAGTGGTTGGACGCAAATCTTACAGCGCCTCGTGTGAATTGCTTTCCGTGCTTTTGTAGTTTGAATTTCGTTGTCAACAAGTCTGTTATTTGTTGTTAAATTTGATTTGAAATGTTTTAGTGTGTGATAATTGAAATTATAAATAGCTTTTATATTTTTTCACGTTGGTAATGGAAATTATTTTGTAAAGTATCTATTATGCTTTTCAAATATATATTAATTAAGTTTTAGTGCTTTCATCATGATGACCTAAATAATCATCATCATCGAACATAATATTTACTTAGGCGTTTTCTATTTTTTTTTTCAAATTCTTGAATCTGTATTACGTAACAAAATTTACTTCTACATCGTAAATGTTAGTGAGATGAACTTTTTCCTTTTCGTTCTTAGTTTCCATTGGTGATCAAATCGTCGATATGGGACAAAATATCCCATATCGACGATTTGATCACCGAAATACGAAAAAGTACCGAAAAGCCTGACTGTCAGGCTATAAATTTATAGCCTGACTGTGTTTAATACCATAGTCACGTTATCACTAAAGTGTCATTACCTAAATCACACAAGATTATATTACACAATAATCTGGTAGCATTATTATAACTCATTCAAAAGCGTACTTATACTTCGTCATTAAAATATTTCGTTCTGAATATGTCCTAAGTACCATTACCAGCATGTTTGTTTAATAATGTTATGATGTTTGCCTAGATGACGGTTTTATTTGGAAATGTAGAGTAGACCAATTATAATTATAAATAACTTTGGTCGTTATAAACTCATATTTCCAGATGGCAAATTAGAAATTTCACTAGATATTTTTCGCTCTAATGCAGTTAGCATCGGATTTTGTTTGTAATATCAACTGTATCGAATTTATGCACTAGGTTGATTGCTTATTTAATTATTCCACTTCATCGGATCCTGGTAATTTTAATATAATAGGTTCACTTTTGCCCATACATAACTGTAAATACAACTAAACGTTAACTGCATGTCCAGTTTTGCATATACTCCCGAAAAATATTTACTGTCCTGATCCCATTGTATTTTACACCTTCATCCAATAGCCTTAACTTTTATTTCAAATTGTCCCTTGTTCCAGGCCGGCCAGAGCCTTCAGTGCGGTGGCTTGTAAACGGCGTGCTCGTGGACGAAGAGTACGAGCACAACACTGGTGACGTCATAGAGAACAGGCTGATGTGGCCAGCGATACGGCGCGCTGACTACGCGGCGGTGTTCACATGCCAGGCTGCGAACTCGCACCTGGTCCCGCCGAAGGAAGTTTCTTTGGTTTTGGATATGTTTTGTAAGTATATCTATTACTGCTGGAAATATGTACATTTGCAAGGCGCAAGGTGCTTCAAATGTTGGTAAACGATGATGGTCCCTTACCTTAAAGCTTTACTCTCTTGCCCACATTATCATAAAAAGTATACGTTTGAATCCACGTTCCCAGAGGGAAATCTTATTTGTAGAAATATTTATTTCTGAGTAATATTAAATAATCAGTCGTTTTGATACTAAACATCTTGAATATACCTAATTAGGAGAATAATACCTTGAGGGCTCTCTTGTTAACATTATTATTGTTTTTAAAGATATTTCATTGTTTGTTTTGACTACATAAGAGGACAATTTCATCCATTAATATTGGAAATAGGATAACGTATTACGTACTTTTATATTATGTAGAACATAAACAATATAGAGGAAAATAATCTTTAATCATTTATTTTCTTCATTCAAATAAATCTACACTTATGTTAAAAGCGGGAGAGGTTGTCTGTTTTTCTGGTTGCACGCCATAATCTCAGGAACTGCTGGTAAAATTGAGAAAGTATTTTTGTATTCTAATTACCGAGGAAACCTAAATGGCTTTTAACCGCAACGCTACAACCAAATGAAGTAGAGTAGCATTGAAAAATGCAGAAATGTTCCCTTTGAGAGCAGATGAACTTGCTTTAAGTCAAATAGTAAAAACATTAAAGATCTCCAAATTACAACTAACAATACGTTTTACAGTAAGGCCGTTAACAGTAGAGATTAAGAAGCCAGCGGAGATGGGGGAGGGGGGAGTGCTCACGGCAGAGCGGAGGTACGAGGTCGCCTGTGAATCCGCTGGTAGCCGCCCTCCAGCTATCATCACGTGGTATAAAGGAAAGCGGCAGTTAAAGAGGATAACGGTAAGTTATAGTATATGAAATAGATGTTACAGAATTATTATCCACGAAGTTAAAAAGTTCAGATATTATAGAATTAACAATCCGATAAAAGTACTTCTTATATATTATGTTATAATTCGTCTTTTATAATAGGTAAGTTTTGAAACTATACTAGGTGAGTTTCGGTGGTACACAAATCTGTACGCTTTAAACTTCTAGTAGGTATTATTGATAGTCACTGTCAATGGCAGTTATTATTACAGCAGTTTATTTATTAAGGTCTCATCACCTTTATCATAGGTACAGGGTGCTGCGAGCCAAAGAAAGACACAGGGTGTTATAACAGAAGAGTTAAATAAAAAGTCATAAAAAGGTGCATTCAATGCAGTTTTTAATACTCGCCATAATTACGTGAATAAATTAATAGCGTTAAATAGGGCAAAATAAAACATCGAAACCATACATCATTACATCACTGACCTGTGAAAGCAACATCGTAGCGAAGTTGTCACGTTAATATGAATGCATTTACATGCTATAAAATTATAAAGAACTAAAAATAAACGCGAAACTTGATGTATTTTTATGGTGCAGTGGAAATGTTGCGATTTTAAGCCGCTGAATAATTTTGAATATAATATGTATAAGACGATCTTTATTAATATAAAGGTTTTTGGCTTTTTGGAAAAGTTTCTGTTTTATATTTTCTTCTAGTTATATAATTTTTCTTCTCTTAAATCCATACTTATATAATATTATTATAAATGCGAAAGTAACTCTGTCTGTCTGTCTGTTACTCAATCACGCCTAAACTACTGAACCAATTTGCATGAAATTTGGTATAGAGATATTTTGATACACGAAAAAGGACATAAGATATGTTTTATCCCGGAAATCTCACGGGAACGGGAACTATGCGGGTTTTTCTTTGACTGCGCGGGCGATGCCGCGGGTGGAAAGCTAGTGATTAATAAATTAAAAATCAATTTTGATAGTAGAATTATATAAATTTCAATATAAATAATAGGAATTTTCCATAATTCCACAAAGCGTTGAACGTGAAATTAATATAACGAGAAAGATAAATAAACTACTTAAAATCTATTTTTAGACCAATACTCGATATAATTTAATTAATGCTATACTGTTGACCTTAATTACGTGAAAAAATAATTTTCTGCGTATGACGGGCGGTTTTTCTGATCTTGATTAAGTTAATTCTATTAGCTGAATATATTTACATATAATTATAGCTTGAGCGTATTTTTATTCCGTCATAACTATTTCAGAAATAATAATGTTTTGTATCAATTTTATTTAAAGCATATCTATATTCATATATATTTTTTTACTGAAATTCCGTATTTTAAGAAAAAGCATGGGCGGGAAGCTTTCGTTGTAAGAACTTGTTGTTACACCCACTTCAAAGAGAAAATTATTATGTGTGATTACTTCCTAATTTTTAATTATTTATAAACCTGGTAGTCTTCAAAGTTATGTAAGTAGTTATGTCTGGTAGTTCTTCAAATTTAGTCAGATATAACTAATGAGCATTAAACCCTTCCAAAATAAGACTAAATAACACGCATATTTTTTAACTTTACACGGTTCTTTGTTGATTATCGCCTAGATGTGTTGACATTTTATGCTGTGCTTTGTGCTAACATATTTTTCCATTCCAGGTTTTCCGACCAGTTCTACTTGAAATATGATTATCAAAGTTTCAGACGTACGAAAGTTTACTAAAAGCCTCTAAAAATTAGATTCGGTACAAACGCCAAAATTCACATTTTATCGTATCGATACCAGCACGATATCCGATAAAATAAATCGCTCGTTAATAACGCGGAACGGTAACCTATGCAAATAATTTTAGAACGATAATAATCATGAATGGCGATTATAACAATGGTCGGAAAGAAAACTGGAATACCGCCAACGCCTGCTCCAAAGTACCACGATCACGCGATACCGGGATATGAGAATCGAAAATCGATACGATAACAATTTTATTCGATCCGATTCGAATAGACTCGGTGTCGGCATCTGGTGCATACGTAAACTAGGAAGGTAGTGTCAAGTTTCATAATGTATGCTGAACTTTCAAATTCCCTTAATCGGCTCTTTTAAATTCCCCTAAAGAAACATCTCTTTGGACATTTACAATGTCTGCGCAATGTTTTAAGAATATCGATTCAATCGACACCACTGGTTAAAAATTGTGTTCACGCAGTAAATTAGGTAGTCTTCTTTTCATGTTATGTGTACTACTAATATAGTAAGAGAAAAATGTTGTTGAAGTATGTTTATGCTATCAAGTCCTTATTAAAAGTTTTGCTTAGTTTGGGTTTAGACAACACAGTGTATATTTATTTTACTAATTATTTATTTCACAAAGTTAAAACTTTATCCAATTAAGCTTCTACACTTTCAAAGTCATTAAAATTCTACTGACTTATCTATACTATTAAGGGCTGATTTTTCAATCCTTAGTTAAAACTTAACCGTCCAATAAAGTATTACACGATAATTATTAAAATGTCACCTGTAAACTTTAACTGTAACTTAATTTTTAACCAAGGTTTGAAAAATCGGCCCTTAATATTATAAAGCTGAAGAGTTTGTTTGTTTGTTTGCACGGGCTAATCTCAGGAACTACTGCTCCGATTGAAAAAAAATCCTTTGGTGTTAGATAGTCCATTTATTGTGGAAGGCTGTAGGCTATAAATCATCACGCTAAGACCAACAGGAGCGGAGCCAGGTGGGTGAAACCTTGGGGCTAGTTACAATATAACACCTAAATGCACAATCTCAAAGGAAACCAAAACGATACATTATCTATCGGTTACGTTGATATACAGACCGACAATGCTTGGATTGTTACCATTAGCAATTAACACGTACAAGGCCAGTTTACTCCTGCGTGATCATAATCGTAAGTCAGGCGACAATTGAGATTTAAGCGACCGCTTCATCGACTAATGTACCATTAGTTCGACATTCTGTGTCTAATGCCCCCACGTTGTTCTAATGATTATCGACTTGCCAAATACTTGACTTGGCTCGTAATTGAATGTTTGTCGAATTGAAGTCGATCGTACCTGACTAACTCGTCGAGTGTGATAGTAATAATTGCTATTGATGTTTTGTGTTTGTTTTGTTGTGGGTTTACCTACTACGGGGTTTTAGCGCCACAGGAGTAAAAGTAAGAGTAATTTCTTTTGTGAGGTCTGGTAGAATGTTTATTCAAATAAAATGATGGCATATATTCAAAAGCTAATTGTTTTTTACTGCAATTTTGTAAGAGTACTTTTTTCAAGTCATATCAAATCATGTTTTTGAAATGAAGGTTATTAACGTGTTACAAAATATTAAAATGGAACACTCATATTTTTAGGATATTTTCATTTTGATTTTGTTTTAGTCATTGGATGTTTATGATTTTGGAATCAAAACCAAACATGATACAGGAGTGAAAATATGTTTTAATAGATTTATATGCCAAAATTAACATGTCAGTTAGTGCATGTAGTAGTTGATAGAGCGTATATTAATTTATAAATACTGACCTAATTTTCTGCACAGGGCACAGAACCGATGAATATCTGCCCTTTAAAAGTGTTTGTATGTATGGTGTGTGTGCTTTAATTATAATTAGATGGTTTGATGGTTAGGACTATCTTATTACCACCGTAGTCTAAAATTGAAGAATTCATATGAATTTCGAACAGCCACATCAGAAAGTGTATTTATTACTTTAATCTCGAAATTGATTTATCCGATATTCAACTTAGGGCTGATTTTTCAATCCTTGGTTAAAACTTATTCGTCGAATAATGTATAAAACTACCATTTTAAAAACGTATTCTAATTGCCCGTATTTGACAGTGTACGTGACATTTTAATATTATCGTATAATACTTTATTTGACGGATAAGTTTTAACCAAGCATTCAAAAATCGGCCGTTACTAGGGCTTATAAATCTGTTAAACAACTCATTTAATAACACTGCCTAAACGTGATTATCCAAAAATAATAACCCTAAATTGCGTAATATTATAGCCTATTGTGCAAATAACCGTTATTTATTTCCACTGCGACATCCATGACCTAATCGCTGATGGATTGATACATCGCTGGCTACGAACTACAGTCCAAAAGCAAACACATGAAGACGATGCAATATACAAGGACTCACGTAATAAGTCCGAAAGCCGCATTTGGCCGGTAATTATCGCCGATGATGGAGACCAGTTGGCAATAGTCCAGCTCTGCTATCGATAACTAGGGATGCCCGTTCCAATATTTCATATCGATGTTATCGATCTTTTGGCGGACCATTAAAATTGTGGCGCAATCGGAAGTTAATTTTGCGTCGGATACATCGCTGATAGCTGATACGGGGATATGAAATTTATATAACATTTTTGCGGATATTAAATTGGAACCAATTGGTATTTCTTGGCGTGACAAATGGTTGGGTTAGGTTTTGTGTTGTTTTTTGGTTGGTTTTGCGTTCATCGATATTCGTGAACCGGTAAAGTTATCGCATCACTATTAAAAGCGACTTCGAAACTAGTGCACGGGAGAGGAGCAAGTTTGGGGCTCGTCGCATAATCTCCGCTGAATTAATGCTCCCTAATGACGAAGGAATACTGAAATTCATCAAGTAGGTACCTACGCTTTTTGATTTGAGATAACTTTGTATAAGAGTGGATACGGTGTTTTATAATTCATACCTATCAAATATACTCCTACTTTAAAGTAACGTCCTTAAACTGCAATATTTTACGATAGACACAATGTTTATTTCACTAACATTATATCGACGCGGTTTCGATTCGCAATACCTACTAACAAAATATATTTTATATATTTTCATTGAACTAACTGATTAATAAATAAAAAATACATAAACGATTATATAGTTATGCCGACGTTTTAGTGATGTATTATTTTAGCATAATTTAAAACATAGTAGAGGACTCTAGAATCGATATTAAACTTTTTAACCTTTAATATTTCTCGTAGAAATTGTATTACTACGTGAAAAGCTTCAACGTCCAATAAGAGGCAACACAAAGAAAACAAAATTGAAATCTATTAAAGAAATTTAATAGTAAATTTTCAAAATTATGATTGTTTCGAAACATAGCGTGGAGGAAGGTTTTTAGCATCAGACAATGGTGCGGTTAAGTTGTAGACCAAGAGCTGATATAAATTTCATTCATCTTGTTTAGTTTTCTAGGTTAATATACAAACTGAATATGTTGCAGCAAAACCTTCGATAATTGCCTAAAGAATATAAAAAATATAAACTACATAGTACTGAAATAAATTAATATTCCTTTTTATTTTCGCCCAATGAAACGATTGTGAATATTTTTCAACCTATCTGACTTTCTATTTCGTATTCCGTAAATATACGTATCAGGAAAATACGGGTACAAAAAACGTTTAGTTTAATCTTTATTTGTGACATTCAAACTATATTAAATGTAGAGTGGAATAAAAATGTGTATTTAAAACGTTCAGCATCTCCTAGACTAGCATTTCACCGGGTATCCAATTATCGCTGCTCATTGAAAACTTGCCATTGAACTAACCGCACCAACTTAGCCCGTAAAAAACAAAACAATAAGAAATTATTCGCGCCATTATTGCACAATACTACAAAATGGCGAGTTAACTGCAAATTAAAAGTTTAAGTAAGAAAAAAGTTTCGTGCTCTTGGGCTATGAACGATAAGTTATGTTTTTTATTCGTAAATCTATTTTGAGTTAGAGTAATGACATTTTTGCTATGGCTTCTAAGTCATTAACTTACGAGAATTTTTAGTATAATTATGAAAATCTTATCAAAAGAATAAGCATTTTAATGCATTAAAATTTTGGCGTTTTTATTTTTCATGCGACATACTTCAAGTTGAAACCAAACTCTTCAGAGGTTACCAAAGAAATAAGTATACTCATGAAATCACAACTTTAATACTCTCTTGGGTACAGTGGTTGACGCGTGAGCGTAAAACCGAGGGGTACTGGGTTCGATTCCCGGTGTAGACGAAGAAAAAAAATGTCTCGGTCTGGCAGGACACAAAAGGCTGATCACCTACTTGTCCCTAAATCGATCAGTGAAACAGATGTATAATACATCTGCCCCTTACCCCACTAGGGGACATGGGACTTCACTTACACTACTTTGGTCCAAAATCCAAATTTTATAATACCCACATTTAATAACTAAGTTTTCATTACTATTTTCATGTTAAAGTTGAGTTTAAACTTCTTAGAACATCCACATTTTTCCAATATCTTTACTTTTCCAAGAACCCTATATATTTTTTTATTAAGTGAGTTCTTGCTTCAATTCTTATATTGAAAAAATGGCATTTCTTTGTATTCAGTATAATGAAAATCACATATCGACCGTATAAAACATATTATCTATAACAAAATGAAAGATGTAATGCTAAAGAACATGGATAAAATTCCACTACATTATAATATTTTATAACTTTTAATATACTCTTAAAATTACGACGAATTTAACGTTACCTCTTAAGCTTTAAGCTTAGCAAAAGTCCATTAAGCTCTTAGAGCCTGCAAAGTAATTCTACTAATATTATAAATATGCGAAAGTTTGTGAGGATGTGTGTGTGTTTGTTACTCTTTCACGCAAATACTACTGAACCGATTACAATGAAATTTAGCAGACATATAGAGGGTAACTTGGATCAACACATAGGATAGGTTTTATCGCGAAAACCCCACGGGAACGGGAACTATGCGGGTTTTTCTTTGAAAACGCGGGCGAAGCCGCGGGCGGAAAGCTAGTATACTATAATATTACAGGAGGTGAAAAAAAAAATCTATTCTTTAGTGTGTTATTTTTGATCCTTATAAATAAAACTATCAAATGCCGAATCTCAAACGAAAGACATGGTTTGATGAAATTATAATATTATTATGTTCAAATATTTTATTTTTGCATAAGGTAAAATATGTTTAGTTAAAAACCAGTTCATAACCAATCAGTTCGTCTAATGATATCGTGACGTTCTGTGTATACAAGGAAACTTTTAATTTACCGTTAAAATTCAAAAATGGTTAACCAAGATTTTTATCGAAAGCCAAGTGTTTGATTGACAATTAACGATTACTAAAGCAAAAGCATTTACGAAATAATGTTAAAAGAAAAACAATATAACGCTTGGAAGTCAGACGTCTAACAGAGGTAGATCCAATTATCGCAGAACACTTTGCTTCGCCGCAAACCGCGTTCCCAGCTCGTGCCAGAGGGTTATTAATTTTTATACATTTAAAGTTTCAAGATTTTAGTTACAATGAAACGGGTTATGAGTGTTATTGTTAACGTTTAATTACAATTGGGGGATAAAGTTACATAAAAATGAATACTGAAAAGACGAACTGAAAATTCGATCAATAATCCGGTTGCTTGGCTGGGTATGCTAAGGTATTTTTCCTATTGTTTTCTGTGTTTGTTTAATTACTATTGTATACCTATAACACGTATAGACGTATAGACACACAGAATATAAAAATGAATTGGCAATAAATATAGTGCTCTTCTGTAACAAGTTGTTTAAAGTAAGTATATAATCTTAGCACGTTGGAATATTCCAAGACTTACTAGGTAATTCATTATATAAAAATTAAAGGCAAATAGACTTTCGAGGCAATGTTAACAAAATAAAGGTATTCTTATATTTCTACGTTATTAAACCAATTTCTTATTACTTCAACAATTATTACTTCTAAACTACAATTATTACTTTTAAACTAATATAATATTATACAATTATTATAATTCAAATTACTTCAACCAAAACCAGAACTGTCGAACCTAAATCACGACCAAAACTTGGTAATTCCTACATAAGTTGAACCTACAAATGCTACATTCATGAATGTGCCAACAATTAATAGGGCAAGTGGATTAGCGAGACGATTAGTGCATTCAGAGGCTGCAATCTCTTGAGAACAATTTAGCTAAGTCTGCGAGATATGGCTTGTAACTGAGCGACTGATGGAAAGTATTGAGCGCTGTAATCATGGTGTACTGTTTTGTTGGAGCACAGATAAGATTATACTAGTAGTTGGAGCAATTTGTTTGTGAAGAAACCGATGGTATGTTAATAAGAATCGATAATATGGTGCAATAATTTCGATTTGATTACAAGTTAGGTTTTTATTGGATTAACAAATAGGGTTATAGTAATTGTATATTACAATAACGTTGACGGGAAAAAGTGGGAAAATATTTAATAAGTCACACTTCGGCTAAAAGAAAATTATTAAGGATAAGTACCTACTTTAAAATCGATAAAATACATCCTGTATTTTCATTTTTAAACTTTTGTTGAAATTTTAATTTCCCGTCTTTGGTCAAAATAAAATGTCATAAACCCCCCCGCCTTTGGTCAAAATAAAATGTCATACCCCGTAACATGAAAGTCTGAAACACTTTTTAAACAGTTCTAAAAATATAATAATTCAATTACATATTCCATTAAAATATGTATTTGGTGTTAATTAACATGTCAGTCCATTATTAGATCAATACCACTCAATACGCTGAAGGCAATCTTAATCTAGACATGATTTGCAATATAGCACGTCGAACGCAATGAAATGAAATAATTTATGGGGCATAGACGATGCAAGCGCGGGTTATTGACCTCTGGGATTCATTGCTATTGTAAGGGTGTGGTCACGTGGAGACTATGACTACTGCGGCTACGTTTATGAAGGAGTTAAGATTTTAGGTATTGAAAAGTATAACGAAGTATAGAATAAATAAAAAGATTTTGATTGAAGTTATTAAAATAGTATAACGGGTGTATAGAATTTTAGTCTCGAATATCATTTTCTTTAATCATAACACATCGAGATACTAGGGATTCGTAGAAGCGACCTACGACTGCTACGATTGCTACGTATGACTATTGGGTGCTCAATGCTCATACCACATCAATGAGTTTTACATTTTTAAGTAAAATAAAACCAAAATAATCTTTAAAATCTTTTATAATTATGTAGAAAAGGATTTCATTCATAAGCTATGTGTAGAAATTAACACTTATTTCTAAAATAATACCTTTTTTTAATACAAATATTTATCGTATAATACGTGTACTTTCTAATACGTCCTAAGTTTTAAACATTTTGTGTTTAATACGCCCTTTGTCTAACTAAACATCGCACATCTATGGACTCACCTTTAGAATATTTTGCTCAAGCTTGTAGCTCTAGTAATTAACTTGAAGACGTCTCAACATGGATTTGCCATTTACAAATAGATTGAATTTTCAAACATTATATTTTATGTACTAATTGTTACAATTGGCAAAAGATATGAATTGTTTTGATGAAGACAAGAAATCCTATAACTCAAACTCAAACTCAAACATTTATTTATTCAATTAGACTTCTTCGAAAAGCACTTTTGAAACGTCATTACATATTTTTAACATTTACCACCGATTCGGAAAGCAGTATCTTTGGAGAAGAACCGGCAAGAAACTCCATGGTTGCTCTTTTTGATCATGTCAGTATTACAATTTAATTTTACAAAATATGTAACTGTATATTATCATAATATGCCAAAGAACTGTCCTGTGGTTTTTACGCGACAGCCCTCCATGGGTTTTTGTGGTTTTTATCTTCCATAGAATATTTACTTAGAAATATTATTTTCGTATTATATTTCACTAAGAATACAATGCAATATTAGCTCAGTTGTTATTAAGATAACAATATCACTTATCCAATACTTTATACGAAAACAAAAAGAATAAACCCAAACATTGCTAACAACTATCACATTTCAAGTATCATTGACACACAATTTCTCATCCCTAAGAATATCTTTTATCAATATTCCTTTGGAGATTTCTCGTATTATGTAATAGCTATGTCGAATTACACATATCGGTTGCTGTAAAAATAATACGGACGTATGTTTGGAACGGTTCCAATGTGATAATTGTGTACCAATTAATTTTTAACAGACGCTGTTTTGCCCGGAGTAGGTCGTGTAAACGAGAGATGGTTGTAGGGAATGCGCTTAAAGCCATTATGAAATAGATAGCGTAAATACTTGTTTCTAAAATCTATCAAAATGTAGATAAATGAAATTTAAAACGTGAATGTAAATTGTGTATGAAGTGATTTCGCATACAGTCAAGCCTTATCAAAAATTGTATTTTCTTCTAAGACTTAGGAACTACGTTAAATTCAGCGGACATAAGAAAACAATATAAATAATTTGCCTTCTAACACTTTATATAAGCTTTACACCAATATCAGGTAGTCCCTGTTAGCCAAAACCACTTTGTTTGCCATTAAACTACACGACACACTCGTCTCAAGGCTTCATAATACTATATAGGGTCACTCAGACACTAACATAGTTTGAGAACATGCTAGAAGATTAATCAGCATGACATGATACACATACTTGAGTGTCTGAAGAACAAGTGACTAGATGAGGCCTATCTAAATAGATGAACAAACACTATTTGTATGAATAAGCAAAATATTTGGGACAGGGGGTGGGATGCTGAAATTTACTTTCATTTATAAGTCTCTCTTACTCAATAATATAATCTCTGTCTATATAATATATCTTATTAAAGTTGTTTTAGGTGTTGGTTATACTGGTAAACAATTTTTTCTTATCATAATTTATCACTAAATTTCAAGACAAATACCTCCTGGTGTCTCTATAAAAATGTATTTTTTATAAAACTACACTTTAAGTTACCTAGCTAATAAATTTGCACGAATTTAATATTAAAGAAAACAACATAGCACACGAATGTAAACACAATTGTACGTTTGCGTCTACAGACCAAAAACTAATCCGTCAGAGACAACCAATATTTACGTTCGCAAACTCTCAACAAACTGCATTAAGGCAATTTGGATGATATTACACGGGTAAATGTTTGCCCGGGCACCGCATACGATATTCAAAAATAATAGTATCCGTTACGTAAACAGGGATCCGTGCGGATATTAAAACATATTAGAGATTTGCCGCTTCACTTGCGATACAACGATCCATACATACAATTTGACGCACCATCGAACTCATTTTTGTTGGCGCGTATTTTGAAATACACAATGTAAAATTTCACATTAGACGAATTGTAAAAC
>CAJQZM010024907.1:0-12258 GCA_907164665.1 Colias nastes
AAAAAAAAATAGAAATGTTAGAAAAACTTTAACTAAAATATATTTATGGCACTTCTCATATCTTTATTTTAACAAAAAAATAAATTGCTTCTGAAATCAGCATAAAATAAAAAAAATGACAACCAAAACCAAAATGACTTCTACCATCAACTATCATCCTCATCTTCTTCACTCTCATCTCTCGTATTTTCGTTCCTCGTATATTTTCTATTATTCTCGTATCTCCTCTTCGTTTTCACTGTCGTCAGAACTTACTCCAAATACACTGTCTTCTGAGCAACTAACAGATTAGGGATTTTCTCGATCGCTGATGATTTCGTCGTCACAAAGTTGGTTTACATTTGGTATTCTTTCATTTTTCAATTCCAAATCATCACTTAAGTCGTCCATCAACTCCTCGATTTGTCTGTCGTTCAAAAAGCCCTCCAATGTAGTACAAATAAACAATAAAACAAAAAAAGTAAGTAATTACACTCAGTGAAAAAAGTTACATATTTGGTGTCGTGGGTCGAACGTGACCCAGAAAGCTACTTACCTCCGCTCCTAAGATAGTCACAGTGCTGCACATCCACCCCCCGCTGCAGCTAGCGACGCACTGAGAATACTTTCTCATATATAAAAAAGTACTCTGTGGAGAATACTTAGAAGCGCACAGTCGTTGCATAAATATTTAAAGAATTATAACCGAAAATGTTCGCTTCTGGGTCAAATTTGACCCACGATACCTGCTAAGGGTTAATAGTATTTTATTACGACTACAGCCATTAATCAAGTAAAATAATGCTGTGTTTCAGAATGTCATAATGGTACCTACCTACAAATAGATCAAACTCCGTCGAGAAGTTTTATCACAGGTTTTATATTAGCGAGTTCAAATAAGCAAACTCTTCGAGCATTAATCGTACAGAAATGGAATAGATGACACGCGTTTTGCCATTTGCATAGTAAAATTAATATGCCATTTGTCTAGGCCTCTTTGGAAGATTTCCCCACTTAAAAAAAAAGGCCTGTAAATAATAGAGTTACTTTTCTGCGTCATATTTAATATGCCATTTGTCTTGGCCTGTAAATAATAGATTATAATAATAGATTTTACCTACCTTGTTATCATGTCTTTCAAGGAACAAGGACATACAAAATATTTAAAGGAAAACCTTCAAAGACTTGCGTAACTACATAGGGTGACAACTATTCTGTTCAACCTTAAATATTATACACAACATAAAATACATAATTGGTAATGTTAGAAAATTCGGATGTTTATTTGTGTCAAGGATTATTTTATTAAGGTAACACGTCAAGAATGCTTACATACAAACTTTAAAAAAAATACAATTTTTCAATCTATTTTCATACTTATTTGTTTTTCGAATTTTTGAGTCAGAGTACCTATATCATTTTCGTCAAGGATTAAAAAAAAATAATTAATAGTCATCAAAAAAGTTCGTTACTGTCAGAACTTTCAACTGGATGAACCGATTTTGATGATTATTATTTTTATTTGAAAACTAGCCTTCTGGCGCTAAAATTTCGTCCTGGTTGTAATGCAATAGTTCGGATTAAATAAAATTAGTTCGGTTGTTTCCTATATTCACGTTTCTGTAAGGTGGCAAAAGTTGTTATAACTATGTTAGTTTAATTTTACGACAGTCCTTGATTCTTTAAACTTTAAAGTAATGTCACACAATGCCAACGTCACCATAAATTAATTCAATGGAAAAAATTCAGAAACGACTCATTAATGTTAAATATAAGATGTAAATTATAAAACTTATGAATGTTTTATTTTTTGTGATTGGGTAACGATAGTAGATAATATAGTGTCACGTGTAAGATAATCTACCAATACTTAAATATAATCAACTTGATTTCCGCCCGCAGCTTCGGCCGCGTTTTCAAAGAAAAACCCGAATAGTTCCCGTTCCTGTGGGATTTCGGGGATAAAAAGTATGAAATTAAGTAGTTCTATTCTTAATGTTATAATAATAGGTATACG
This sequence comes from Colias nastes, assembly GCA_907164665.1. Taxonomy (NCBI): domain Eukaryota; kingdom Metazoa; phylum Arthropoda; class Insecta; order Lepidoptera; family Pieridae; genus Colias; species Colias nastes. The sequence continues at coordinate 1,997 of CAJQZM010024907.1, forward strand.
GTATCTATATCTCGAATTTTGATTGAGTTTTGAAGGTATTTCCTAATTATGATAACCCCATTTCAATATAAAATATAAAAATAATGTTTCATGTATTATCTGCAAGTTTTTTTAAGGTATTATCACGTATTATATTGATATAAAACTTTTCAAATAAGAGATTTAGACATAATATTATTATCTATAAAGCAGTGGGTAAATCTTGGATGCGTCTGGCCAAAGACCACAAAGAGTGGAAGAAACATGATGAAGCGGTTGAGGCCTATACCCAACTATGGGTGAATTAATGCTTAAAAGAAGAAGAAGAATAATCATATTGTACGCTGTGAAGTTTTCATAAATAAATCAAGTTTTTCCTCATACTCCATCATCCCGTATCCGATATGTAGGGATTAATTAATTCGATTAGTTATAATTAAATGCGTAATCAATTAGTATCTAAAGATGGATTAGTCACTAAACTCATAATACACAATGATTCATACCGTAATACACAAAGAAACTACACAGAACAAAAATTATATATTTTGTATCCTAAGCTTTAACATATTTTTTATGTAAACTGTTTAAAACATAGCGAAGAATAAGATTTTTAAGAAATATTTAATTCGTGCCCTTAGCTCAAATTTCAAACCCATTTAATTATATGATTTACCATTGATTTTATAGAAACTAAGATAGAAACTATAAAAAAGAGCAATATTTAATAAAGAATGATATGAAAACTCAGTTCTTTTTTTTTATTTATCATGGCAATAAGACTAAACTATTTGCAAAACTCAGTTCTTGAATAAATAAATCCTCACATATTTTTTTATTTATTGTCTATGTTAACATAGCTAAAAAGGTTGCATGCAACGGCTTCGATTAAATTAACTTAGATTATTTCACTCTAATAGTATCATTAGATTTATAATATACTAGCGGTCCGCCCCGGCTTCGCCCGTGGTACATATGAAAAATAGATGTTGGCCGATTCTCAGACTTACCCGATATGCACAAAAAATTTCATCAAAATCGGTCAAGCCGTTTCGGAGGAGTGTGGCAACGAAAACTGTGACACGAGAATTTTGTATATAAGATATATATGACTTCAAATTGGGATTTTATTATTAAAATAGGTTATCTTCATAATGTATTTTCAAATCTACCGGATATATAATATTACCTAGTTGGTTACCTATGTCGTTTCCTTTCGAATATTTTAATTGGGAAATAAATTAATTTACATGTTGTTAAATTTTTATGATTACCTATACTAAAAGAATAACTAGGTATTATATCGAGTTAATGGCCGTTTCTTCTTTATAGTAGCAGTTTGGTGGTGGTTCAATAAAATCTTACCATTCCTTAGTACTAAATACATAAACAAAAATATTTAAGTGTGACTTTGCTAAGTGGGTAAGTATTTAAAGTACTCAAATGTCTTCACTACATAGTATAAAACAAAGTCGCTTTCTCTGTCCCTATGTCCCTTTGTATGCTTAAATCTTTAAAACTACGCAACGGATATTGATGCGGTTTTTTTTAATAGATAGAGTGATTCAAGAGGAAGGTTTTAGTATATAATTTATTAGGTTTTAGACAACGCGGGCGAAGCCGCGGGCGGTAAGCTAGTTAAAGATAAATGAATGTATATGTTCGAAGTTGTAAGTAACCAACGATCTGAAAGTCGATCATCAATTCGCTTTTTTTCTATTTTCTCATTTGTCTTTAATATAATACCATCATATTAAGCCAGCCAGCTAACAAAATGTACCTACCTACTTTAGGTAAGGATTTAAATACGTTTTTGTGGTAGCTAAATTAAATTAATATTTTTGTTCGACACTTATTTAGATTTTTAGACCTATATGTATATTTATATAACTTTACTTAATATGTATTTAATGAACGCCTATAACATGTTTTGTAGTAAACTACATATATCTATACTAATATTATAAAGCTGAAGAGTTTGTTTGTTTGAACGCGCTAATCTCGGGAACTATTACTGGTCCGATTTGAAAAATTCTTGGAGGAGAGGAGTCACGGGGGTGTAACCACGCGGAGCAGCTAGTGTACTTATAAAAGAAATAAATGTAATAAATAAATCATTAATTATCATAAGTAACTTCTCCTGTTAAGGGTATTGTTATGACATAAGTCAATAAACATATATGCATGATGTAAAAATTTTGCGTAATCATACTCCCGACTTCCATCATCATCATCATCACCATTAGCCCATATATTATGTTTCCACTGAAGGGTTACATTGGCAACCCTCATAGGAGCAATGTCACATTGCTTCTATGAGGGTTCAGGCCATAATTCAGTGCAAATTGGTCATTCACATATTCCTAAAGTTGAAGTTTACCTTCACGTGGAGATATTAGCGGACATATAAATTTAAAAATCAATTAAATTTTTCCACGCTTGTTTAATGTCGAACCTTATGAAGCCCGAGGCCAACCACTGAGCCAACAAAAAAGGTTACGAATTTCGACTCATCAGACAACAATGACCTATTAACCTTAATTCTTAAAATAACTTGTAAGAAAATGGCGATCATAATTATGTTTGCCATTAAAGCCATTATATATTGCAAACATGATAATTTATGCCCTTTATCGTTGATGCTATTCATTGTTTTTATAATTTTATGAGCATACGGCATTCTTTTTATTTTAGACTGCTATATTTTGGTCGTGGTTATTGCCATATAATCGTCGGAAACCGCAGCCTCATTTCGACTGTTGTAATTAGGGAATTACAACTTGTAATTATAGGTAATATGTTCAGATGACACTAAGAAAAGGGATCGATAAAGTACCTATCTATACTAATATTATAAAGCTGAAGAGGTTGTTTGTTTGCTTATCTCAGGCACCACTTGTCCGTTTTGACAAATTATTTCACTGTTATATAGTACATTTTATCGAAGAAACGTATTAGACCGGGAGATATTGACACAAAATTTCGAGTCATTTGTAACAGGATGGCGGTTCTACAGGGGTCTTAGTACGCAATGACAAAAAGAAAAATGATGGTGTGAACGCTGGTACCGGCGGCTTAGTCGCGTGGGCGTTAGTCGAGCTCATCGGAAAAATAGCGAAAGTCAAACGATTTGTAACAGAAAAATTTTTGAATTTACCGATAGCCCATAAAAAAGAAGTAGGCGGTAGTGTCATGCCATACTTTTCCGGTGTGACTTACAGCCCGCCATACCGACGCGAATGTGTTGATTTAAAAAAAATAATTCAACCATTTGTACCAGGCTAACTTTTGCACAGGTAACCATCGTCGTGCAGCCATTTACGAAAATCGCCATGCCATACTTTTCGGACGATTCCAAATGGTCGCCATACCGCCGAAAATCTGCAATTTTTTTTTCTCGCCGAACGATTTGTACCACCTTAATTTTTTTTTTCAACAACTCCTGAATGATTATAAATAGAAGTGTGATAATGCCATACCTGTGGGAGGTGGCGAATGTGTATAAGATTTCTTTTATTGTAAGATGTTATTCGTATTTTGAACGACTTGTAACAGTATGGCACTAATTTTTCCTGTAAGTTTGAAGATCAACGAATATAAATACAAAATTTCAAAGATCTAGGTGTTGGAAATCTTCACTTGTATTAATTAATAATAAATTAATTTTTCAAGTATGGCAGCACTTTTTCCCCCTACTAGAAGTATGGCAAATATAATAATGGTCACGTTTTATCAAATACTCTCCAAAAATCCAAATGCAATACTGGTACAAAAAGTTTGACGAAAAAAAAAAATTTTGCAGATTTTCGGCGGTATGGCGACCATTTGGAATCGTCCGAAAAGTATGGCATGGCGATTTTCGTAAATGGCTGCACGACGATGGTTACCTGTGCAAAAGTTAGCCTGGTACAAATGGTTGAATTGTTTTTTTTAAATCAACACATTCGCGTCGGTATGGCGGGCTATAAGTCACACCGAAAAAGTATGGCATGACACTACCGCAGTATATTATTATTAGTCTGTGCTACCGCCTACTCCTTTTTTATGGGCTATCGGTAAATTTTAAAATTTTTGTGTTACAAATCGTTTGACTTTCGCTATTTTTCCGATGAGCTCGACTAACGCCCACGCGACTAAGCCGCCGGTACCAGCGTTCACACCATCATTTTTCTTCTTGTCATTGCGTACTAAGGCCCCTGTAGAACCGCCATACTGTTACAAATGACTCGAAATTTTGTGTCAATATCTCCCGGTCTATATAGGCTATGTATTATCACGCTAAGATCCATCGGAGTATAGAGATCAATCAATAGGCAATGCGAATAAAGCCGTGGGGCACAGCTAGTAATAAAACCTTTTACAAATCCAGTCAATCTTAATAGTTATTGAAGAAGTGTATGGAAAATTACTTGTAAGTCAAGATAAAAGTATATGACCCGTTAAACGTGTATTTATTTGAAGGTCCACAGCCCTGAGAGATAAAAATCTTCACTAATCTAGTTTACTAGTTATAATATAGAGTAGAATTCATTAACTCATAATGAGTAGGTGACTTGAAAAAATAAACGTTAGGTAGGTGCGTAATGATATAGCTTTTTGGCCATTTATAAAAAAAAGAATTAATGAAAACGCTTTACACTTTAGAAATTGGAAAAAACGTATACGTTTTTACAAATTTTCCAAAAACTTAACATACCCAAAAAGCTCTTGATAACTGAGGGTGGTGGTACGCTCGAATATTGTTTTGATAAATGCTTAGAAAACAAAATCAAATAACATTTTAAACACATTACATAGGTACTAGTTATCTTTAAAAATTTAACGGTAACAATAATTTAATAAAACCGCTATAAAATGCAATGTAACGGTAAGGTGAAAGAACAATAATTACTACAAAACGAAGGTTTTACAATAACCGTTAGATATAACTTTATGTACCGTAAATAGAAGAGATTGCGGTTAAGATGAGGTACGCATCGAAAATTTGGTGGTACAACCATGAACCATTATAGTCATCACGAATGTTTGTGATAAAAAATATTCGAAATACAATTGACCGCGTGTTTGCTTCTTCGCAGCTGTTCGTGCTTCACTTTACCGAAGTACTATTATTGTATGTGACTTTACTCATAAATTAAACTATGCTTTACATTTATTTTAGCAACCTCAAAAAAATACTTGTATTCTTTTTTAATTGTTCGAATCGAAAAAAAACAATGTTCATTGCAATAACAGGAAGTGATATTCGTTTCTTAAATTAATAATAGATGTGAAAATACTCTCTTCTTCTAGTTCAATTCGCTATCTCTCCTTGATTTTACTTTGACGTCATTAATCACATTATCATTTATATCGCATTACGCATAATAAATTATGTAATAGAATTTTTCTTATCTTTATGATTTCTATTACATGATAATGCGTGAAAATAATTAGCGAATGATATTAGTGGATTAACTGGATATAAGGAGCAATAGGCAATATTAATTAAGAATCTTAAAATGTTAAACTTTAGAAATGTTTAAAGAATAAAAACAATTCTATCTCGAGGCGGGAATCGAACCCCGCGTCTTTCGCCTTGCCGCGGCCGGGGTGACGCCTAGACTCTCAGCCACCCGTGGTTCCGCCAGAGCAATCGAATTAACTTTTTAAACATATTGTGTGAATCAAAACAACTAAAGATTTATACTACTATACTAAAGATTTATCACTATTTTTTGTTAGATACTGGTTTCATGATTGTCTTGCTCTTTGGCTATGCCTTGCCAAGAGATAGTAGGATATATTTGTTAAATTCAAAATACGCTCAAACCCAAGTAACTAGTAATACAAGAGACGAAATTAATTCAGCTCTTTTTTTCATAAATAACAAAAAACTATGACACAAAATATGGATTTAAAAAAATTCTCTCATGACATTTAAAAAATATACAATAAATCCAAATAAATCCAATCCATTCTATTTTGTTTATGTTTATTAGATAGGCCATAGATAAATAATGTAGGTAATTAAATAAAACTGCTTGGAATAGAATCATTTTTTATTAAATGTGTAAAATGACCTTACAATTATTACCTAATATCGTTTCTGTAAATTTTGTTTTTGTGTGCAATAAAGTGTTTTCTATCTATCTATCTATCTATAATAATAAACATGCAATTTATACAAATTAAGTATGATAGGTACAAGTAATTGTCATAGTTGTCATATTATCATGACATTCATCTTTAGGTACCTAAACTAGCTGTAGCCCGCGGTTTCAGTCGTCATTTAATAGTATCATTATATTGTTAGAAACAAATCCCCAACTGGCAACCCAAACCGAGGGGGTGGTTATAAAAATGAGTTGAACAGCGGATTTGACACTTTCCGTTGGGCTCTCGGACGTAACGGTCGTTTTGGTTGTGCTTAGTTGTGTTAATAATTATTTTGAGTCGATTATTATTTTATTGTTGAAAGTAGATATATAAAGTCATTTTGTAAGGAATAAAACATTTCTAGGTTGAATTTAAAATCCCTAAGAATATATTAACTGGGTTACATTAAATTCACGTAAATAAATTTTATATTTTTGAATTAGGTATACCGGCTGATAAGCATACATATTTGCTTTTGAATACCTACATAAAAAAAAAAACTAAAACAATAACCTTTGATCCTTACAACCTTTTTGATATTCTTGTTGAATATAAAATGTTTTATTACATCCTTAGCATAGTATCATCTCTTTATACTATGTTCTTAGCTGGTTTTAAAGTACATCAGGACTTCTTATTTCTTAAGAAAATAAACTTAATTTAAAATAATAGCATTAAGCATCACGTACGAAGGTATGTATTATATTAATTATACAGGGTGTCCCACCGTGCGTCGGTATTCTAAGCTCAATGGAGGTTATAGTATTGCGTACGCTGAGTACGTAAAAAATACTTAAAAAATTCCAGATGCATTTTTTTTTCAAATAGATGAATTCTTAAAAGTCTTTGTGTACACCTAAGGGTCAACTCACACCGAAAGAGCGGCGAAGGGCAGCGAAGCGGAGCGCAGTTTCAGTGCCATATGAATTTTAACTTTATTTTCATTACTATAATACTTATTATCGCATGAGAAACTCGAACGAGTCGCGCGGATGCCCGCGGCGCCGCAGGAATTCCGGGGAATTCCATAAACGGAGCCGTGCGACTGCGTGAGAAGTCGCGGGAAGTCCCGAGAATGTTCGAGCAGTCGCGAGCGGCCGCTGGCAATATCCCTCGCGCCCGCTCCCCGCACGCATTCACTGCAAACACAAGTTTCCTCGAGTTTTGTTGAAAGTGAACTAACTGCGCGTGAATTCATCGCGGGTGGGCTCGAGAAGGCGCGCGGATTCCCGCGACTGCTCGAGAAGTCGCTGGAATGCTCGAGAAGTCGCTGGAATGCTCGAGAAGTCGCGGGTCTCCGTGACTCCGCGCTTCGCTGCCCTTCGCCGCTCTTTCGGTGTGAGTTGACCCTAACAAGCAACCCGCCCAACTTTGCCACCCGCACGTGAGCTATCGTTTAAAATTATTTTTTCATAGACAAAATGCTCACGTTAGCGAAGCGTTATATGCTGGCTGCGCAAAGCTAGAGAAGAAAACATGAATTTTAAGGAAAAATTTAGCAAAAAATTTTTGGCGTAATTTTGTTGTTTAAGTATTTTTTACGTGATCAGTGTATGTGTTACCGGAAATGTATGTAATCCGTCATTGTATACAATTCCTAGGAAATGTATATAATTCCTAAAATCGTACGGAAATGTGTGAAATAAATTATTTTATACACATTTCCTAGGAAATCTATACATTTCCTAAATAGCTATCGGAAATGTAAAACATTTAAGATATTGATATGTCGCAGGCAAATTGTATATAATCTGGCCGTTTACAAACGGTCGGCATTTTGTAGTAACTATGCCGATAATTCGTAATCAGAAATTTTTGGTTTGGATAAGGGGGTGGGTTAGGTTAGGTTCGTGTTTTTTTAAAACTACACAGAAATAGGAGCCCCACGAAGTGGGGCTTCGTCGGCTCGCGACCGTCTTTTTGTAGAATTTTGGAAAAAGACGAATTTTCGGCATATTAAAACAGCTAGCCGTAATGTAATACGGCGGATTGTACAATCCGACTGCGCCAAATATACGCGAGGACAGCGGGACGAGGGGACTGATTACTTGCAAAATGAAAATTTGATTTTATAAGAATAAATATAAGTTGATTTTGTGATAGGTATTTACGTTAAAAGTTAGACAGTTGATTTTTAAAATGCTAATTAGTAAGATAATAAATATATGAACATAATATTAATATTACAATTTTACGGTATGACTGTTACCCGATTGTATCAATAAGAGCAGCTATAATAAAAAAATAACAACGTGTTTTATTACAGAAAGTATTTACTTTACACATTTCCTAATACGATATTGGAATTGTATACAATTCCTAGGAAGATTATACATTTCCTAGGATATGCATGCATTAAATAGTTTTTTAAACAATATTTTATACATTTCCTAAATGGTATCGGAATTGTACACATTTCCTAGGAATTGTATACAATTCCTTGATTTCATACATTTCCGGTAGGTAACATATGCAAAACTACAAGTCCCTTCGCGCTTAGTATACCAATAGTGGGACACCCTGTATACAATGTAGTTGCATAAACATTACCTTCCGTAAATAATTGTATTTAATTGCCAATTAGATATATACTATATACAATGTATATTATACATAGTTAAGCTCTTATTTATACACACACTGTGATGTTAGATAACAAAAAAAAATACATATTTCATTTTAATAAATATTATCGTAAGTTGCCTTGGCATACAATTCTGTAAGGATTTCTTGAGGTTTCGCATTTTTTTATGACAATATATATTATTGTTCACAGATTTAGTAATTATTGTGTTTCCAACTAGCAAAATATTTTATTTTTACATGAATTCAAGTAAAATTGAGAGCATTTACTATAATTTTGTACATTTATGCCTTATACATAATATTATAGGTAGCTCCTAAGATGATTTGGCGGTAGTCAGTGGATCATTGATTTGATTTTAAGATTTTTTTATTCTTTTTGCAGAAATGGTCGCAAAATTCCAAAAACGTCATCTTAATAAATATTAGGTATTTTTTATAATTTTACGTCTATTTTTTTTTTTGAAAAAAAAAACGTTTTAAGTCCTAAATATTTACGTTATATTACAAAATTTCTAAACAAGAATTGGATCATTTTCGTAACCACTATTCAACAACATACATCATTACTGGCTTCCTATTATCAAATCCGTGGCGTCACACGGACCCAGAACTCCGGTATCGAGGTGATGATGCCCTGGATCCTCTTGGCTGGTTTCTTCAAGGGTCTACCATCAGCTGTGGACACGTGGAACGCTTGCATGAACACAGCGAACACCAGAAACATGCCTTGTCTAGCGTAAGTTTCACCCGCGCAGAGCCTTCTTCCTAGAATTTTAAAATGACTTTAATTTTTAGATTTAGAAAAAAATGGTATTTAATTTTTAGATTTGTAGCATTCAAATTCTCATTTTAAAAACATTGTAAAATGATTTTTTTTTAAATAAAAAAATAAAGTTCGATTACGAGACGGAAATTAAAAAAATCGCAAGGAAAATTGTGATTTATGATCTATCCTTTACTTATTAAGAAGAACGTAAGAAGTTTCTTATAATTTAAGTTTACATTTTTTCATAAGACTGTTTTTTTCCATGACAGTTTTCTTGCGACAAAGCTGATACTTGGCTGATACTAATTGAATCATGCCTAGGTATCTTTATTTTTTTGAACCAACTAGTCCGCCATTTGTTTATCAGTCATTAACACAACCATCTGAGCTTATTTTGTTCTATCTTTAGTTGGAATTTAGACTCTTGAACAAAGACTAACTTATCCCTATATCAAGATTATAATATGTATGTCTCTGTACTCAATTTTAAACTGATTCTGATGGTTGAACTGCTTTTGCGTGAAATAGTAACAAATATTCGTTTTATTTATTTATTTCTTTCTAAAGATATTACAATGTGGAGACATGGGGAAAGACTTACAATATTTTTCATGAAGACAAAATGATTGTTTGTAGTTAACTAAAATTCCTACTAATATTATAAATGTGAAAGTTTGTGAGGATGTGTATGTGTGTGTTTGTTACTCTTTCACGCAAATACTACTGAACCGATTACAATTAAATTTAGCACACATATAGAGGGTAACTTGGATTAACACATAGGATAGGTTTT
>CAJQZM010024912.1:0-10747 GCA_907164665.1 Colias nastes
ATTGCTCTTAATATCTTCTGCGTATAAGTACTGTAGGTAATCGTTTAGTTATGCAATATTTTACCTAATTATATTATTTTCTTGACGAATTATGATTTGATGAAAATTAGGTTCAGATATTAATTATCCTCATATTATACGCATAAATATACAATTTTTAAATCTACACTTTTTAGGAAAACATTTTAATTGTATAGATTTTGTAACATTGCTCATATTATTAGTACGAATATAAATTGTATTACAATGTTAATACAGGAAAAATATTCATTCCCCAAAATTTTTATAAACCAATATTTGATAATTTTCTCTTTGTATTGTAAAAGGTTCTATTCATAAAAGGCGTTTATCGTAATATCGTGAACAAAAGCGTTAAACGTGGGAAAAATTCAATTATAATAAATTCCTGACTATTTTCACGGCTACTGCGCTCCCCTTTATCTTTTGTCTCCGATCGGTTACCCTCCATTGACACCCTTCTGTTTTCATGCCTTTGACTCCGTTTACACGACACGGATACGATACGATATGCATGTATGTACGATAACGTGTATTGAAATTTTCGTATTGACAACGGACCACTTTGGTCACGACACCTGGTGTTCAAAAAAAGAACTAGTTTTAGTGTGCACTTAAGTACACAAGTATACTACCGAATCTATTAAAAAAAAAAAATTTTTAAATTAATAAAAATTCTTTAAAATTTCGTACTAAAAATAAAAGTAGAGTTTATTGTGCGGTGAACGGTTGTGGTAGTAAATCTCATACGAATTTAGAAGTTAGTTTTCATGCTATACCTAAACCTGGTAGCAGTTTTGTTTATGTTGTAAATTATTTCGGAAAAAAAGAAAAAGTAGATCGATGTAAAGCCTGGCAGCGTGCTTTAAAATTGAAAAATATAAATCCGCATATGAGAGTGTGTTCATTACATTTTCAAAGGAATGATTTTATTGTACCAAGTAAGTTGACAATGTTTAACCTCAAATATAAATGTAAATATAAATCTAAAACTAATTGAAAAATTTGTTTTTCAGGTGTTATTACTAAAAAGATGACTTTAAAAAAAACATGTGTTCCATCGTGTAATCTACCAAGCTCTGCTAGAGAATCAAATAAAGCTAAAAAAAATATAGAGGCACGACATCAGCGTCTAGTAAATCGGAGTTTAAAGAAGGATACTGTGAAAAAACATAATGATATTAATGAGGATTCATTAATCCATTCATGATCCAACAAATTGAAAAAAATCATTTATAGAAAACATACTTAAATAATTAAAATTGATGACACTAATTCAATGTAAACTTATGGTTAATTCTTTTGTTGCACACAATACGTAGCCATGTTTTTTAAGCCCCGCCCACTGGTCCGTTGTCAATAGTATTACTGTATATTAGAATGTATGATGTCATTTTATTTGATAAGTTATCGTGATTTTATATTGTGTGATCTACTGTTATTATTGTGAAAAAAAAAACAATACAAAAAGAAAATTGGTAATTATTTCTTATAATTGATTTATAATAGTATATTATATTGCTCTACATTAACTTCAACGAAGATTTATATAATATTTTGTACGGTTTTATTTAGTTGTGTATGACTAGTAAAAATAAAAAGAATATCACGAAATTAATTAATACTAAAAGATGTAATTTTGTTCAAAAAATAACGAAACAAAAAAATTTAAAAAACGATCACAAATTTTTAAAAGGTAGACAAAATAGTTTGACGTATATAATCGCGAGTTCTAAATCAGCAGTCACATACGAGCGGGAAAACGTGTAATTTCACTCCATTCTCTATGTTTTACATTCTTCCTGTTCCCCGAGAGAGTGTTCCGTCTGAAAACCGGTTATTTCTTACATTCTCCACTAAATTCACAGTTAGGAAATTGAATTTTTCGAATTCCTCGCCTTGCATTTTCCCACGCTTATTTGACCTCCCCTCCCCGCCTCTTGTATGAGAAATGCGGGCGTAAAAAGGGTGACAGGTGCTACTCGAAGGGTCAAGTTATATTGGTCACGTTAGGTTTTTGTTCACGATACAAATGAAAGTCGGTATGTTCGCACGTTTACAGCACCTTATTGTAAAGTAATAGCTTTTTATGCCACTACCGCTGTATGTTATTTAAACATCGATGTCTGAATGTTTGTTTTCCGCTGCATATGTTTGAAATTCAATTAAAATTTTCTTTGTTCTGAATAATGGAGAATATAGAATGGGAACGTACGGGAATAGTACTGAATAAAGCCGAATATTTTGTATTTAATAAATTTGATTTCGTATAATGTATTGAGTAATAATTGTGACATATTTGTTTTTTCTGATTTTATTCAAATAAAAATGCTCTACAATAATCAATTTTAAATGTTGCAGGTCATATGTTGTAAAATGTATGTATGCATCAAAAATAATTTTAATAAATTAAACCAAAAACGTAACGTCATTAAAAGTTTTGTTGTGTTTTTTTTAAATCTATATTAAACATTCAATTTAATGGATTTATAAACGCATTGCAGGTACATTAAAACGAATTATCAAATTTAAACATTGAAAACACTATTGCAATTTGAGCCTCGCACATGAAATTACAATTGACACTGACGCTTGAAAGTTCAATCTAAAAACAATGCAGTATGGTATAATTTGCAATAAACTAAATTTAATAGTTAACTGGCAACCTCATTATGTTAGCCTGCAAATAGTTCCGATGATGACATTCTCTATTAAAATTGAAACAAAATTGTCCATTATAGGGGACGATGAAAGCTCTGGGATTGAATATTCGATGTGTTTGTAAAATCAAGCAAATTACCTTGGCAGACGATAATAAGCAGTTGTGTGCTAATGGTTAGAGTTAAAATTCATGATCCAGATTGCAGTTTCATCGATTTTTATATACACAGCGCGAAGTTGAGTGATACTTTTACTCCACTTGATATATTTATTTTACTAGTCACATTTTAGACATAATTCAGTCCTGTATTAAATGAACACTCAGATTAATATCAACTTTCATTAGACTGGAAAAAATAATTAGATACGTGTTTTATTATAATATACTTGAAACGAATAGCAAATTTACGTATGCTGTAACCATTTTATTGTAAATTGTATATTCAGTTAAAGAAAAACCGAGATAACCTGCGCTGAAACCGCGATATGAATCGCGTAGAAAAGATGTGATTCCCTAGTGTCAAAGAACTTTGCAAGCCGAATGGTGAAGCAAGGATAAAGATTAAATGGAACACAGGAAAATATGTCTTATCTGCACGCAACAAGAGTTATTTGTAGATAAAGTTATGTTGGGAATGGTTCAAGTTTGAGAAGCAATATTATGGAGCGTCACGGTTACCGACTCATGCTATGTTAACATGTCAAAGATTATTCGGGAAATATTGTAGATATTAACAAATATTTACTTGTTTTCCTTTCTGTATTTATAAAGTGGTACAAAATATTTTCTGTGTAGTATCATGCCTTGGGGAAACAGGATTTTCTTGTTCTCTTTTATGTTCTCATATAATCTCGTAACGCCTACTCAAATTGGTTATGGTGGTGATTCAGACAAGCCAAACTGACAGCACAAGACGTTGTACACATATTTTTGCGCATAAAGATGAAAAAAAGATTTTATATGTAATGAAATATTTTAACGAGAGCCTACAACATCAATAGCTACAAACCGGGTCGACCACAGCAGCTCAGTTTTAATAAAGTATGTGTAAATGTCACATCTGTAGTTTAATCTCTGTAAATGACTAGGTTAAAAGAGTGCAACGTCTGGAAAGGCACGCTCGCTGCACAGAGCATTTGGCCACAGTGTAATTTAGCAATGTTACCGCAACGATGCTCGCTCTGTGCATAATAGGGTTAGGGTTTAAATACTGTGTCTGTTTTTTACATAATCTATGTCAAAGTTTGTAAAGGATAGACTTGTTAGGTATAAATGTGGTATGGTTAATTATAAAACACGCAGGCCTAATTGATAAATGCGTTGTGGTTTTTATTGCTAATTAATTAATGTAGATAGCGATAGTTATATGTATCTATATGGTTTCGATGTAATTTTGATAATCTATGGCTAGTCGTTGAACGCATGTATTTAACTTAGTTGCAATATGAAGCAAACTCGAATATGTCTTATGTTTTTCTGTTTTATTAGCTCGTCGTCGTTAGCTAATCTAGGCGTCACCATTATCATCATCATCAGCCTATCAAAATTGGGACCACAGAAAAGGAGATATATTAAGGAATAAACATAATACAAAGAGCCAATTAAATTTTATTTATTTGGCTTTTCTCTTTCATTTCTAAATTACAAAGTATAACAATAGAATCCCTGTAATCATGTCATTACATCGTATTTAATAATACTATGTACGCATAATGTAATATGTACGAGTAATTGGCCACATAATTGAAACATAATTGTAATTAAGCGGTCAGTGAATTCACTTTCGCTTGTAATTAAATGCATTACATTCAAGAACATGCATAATTTGTGCCTTCCTTGTATTATCTAATACTTATATTTCAAGGTTAAATTAATTTAGTGCATTTTTGTTGGTAATTAGAATTAGTGCAATAATGTCGAAAGGTATTGATAAAATAATAATTACTTACTTCGATTTCATCATATCTTGAAACTAGCTATGCCTCGCAGATTTACAAGATTTAATTTATTTAGAATTGCTCCGCTTCTTTTGGTGTTAGCGTGATGATATTATATTAACCTATAAACCTTCCTCGATAAATGGACCACCTAACAGTAAAATATTTTTTCAAATCGGATCCGTGGTTCCTGATTAGTGCGTTAAAGCAAAAGCAAGCAAACAAACTCATCAGCTTAATATTAGTAAACATAGCAATACAATATTAACTTTAAATCAATTAATTAAACTAACAATATTGTGCTATATAGAATATTCGAGTCTTATTCATATTCCCCTATTGTTACTGAAAATGTAAGGTTTCCTTGCTAATAATACTTCGGGGCTCAGTTAACATTTGCTATTGAATATTTTAGATGATTAATTACTAGGACTTTTTTCGGGTGATATGAAAATGTTTACGCAATTTATTTTATTAATTAGTAAATTGAAGTTTGATATTTATAATTAACATAGATGGTGTGAAAATACCGATATTTAAGATATTTTCAAATTAAATTCTTGTAAGCATCTTATCTGATTTAATGGAAATGAAAGTCCTACGTAATTTCCATTTTAATATTCCTATATTTAGATTTAAATACGGAAAATTGGGAAATAGGTAAGAGCTATCTAATAAATAATAAGTTAGAGTAATAAGGGAATCAACTTCAATAAAATCTAACAACGTATTTGGTTACTATAATAATAAGAAAGTTATATGTTCGTAAATAAAAAAGTATTTTATTTTATCTTTGCAAGGCAATTATTTCAGAAAAACCAAAGTATTAAGCAGTGTAATCTGGAACAGTTTAAAGAATTAGAGAAACTCAAAGAGCCAATAACTCGTTGGCAGTATTTCTAACTCATTTTCACAACTTCGATACGTGTTACGTCTCACTACGTGTGGACTATTCTCAAAACCATCGATATTTCGTAGAAGAGTTATATAGAACTGTATATTTAACAAAAAGGTATAAATTATAAAGCATTCTAACTTCAAGAAGAACGTTGATTCTATTTCACACAATGTTTAATTTTTAAGGAACACATTTTACGAACTACTTTTATTACCTAAGTGGCCAACAATACATAATTTTTATCATACTCAAGATACAAATAAGTTTTTTATACATGTGAAGTCAATAAATTTTTGGGGTGGCCTATCTCCCACAGGACGTCCTGGAAATGCTGAAACGACGAACGAAATGTGAAGTAATTAAATTCATCAAATGTCGTTGGCTTCCAGAATAGCTCCCTACCCTTCGATATCGTTAGCAACTATTAGACGGGTCGACTTAGCCGTTCGACAAACTTCCGTCTGCCCTTCTGCTCTATTATACACTAATCACTGGCTTATACTACTGGAAGCGTTACTTTTTATACTCATTCACAATTATAGAGTCTCCGCATATCGAAAAAATATATAATACACATATTCTAGTTCATTCTCTGCATGTAGCGGCATGATATCTTTGATTTTATTTTAAGATGCATTTTTGTCGAATGTTTCATAGCGATACGTGCAAAGGGTGCAGGTGGGAGAAGTAAGAAAGAAAGCCCGAATGTCCACCACCGCTATCCTAGATCATTGTTTAGGTTACATGTCCTGGGCTTAATAGTGATTGAATGGATAAAAAAAGTTCGAATTTTCTTTCAATACATGTGGCTTATCGAGCAGCGTGAAATATCATATCAAATTATTTACAGTACTCCCAAACTGATAATGCGCATAGAAAAATTCGTGACTGTTCGGCAACTGTCATATTTCCCGAGTCTCCGAAGACGATATGTATATAGAGTAGTTAAATGTATTTCTTCATGCATAGTTTATTAGAATTATGAGTTTTATTGTGATTTTATGGTAAAAGAGATAAGTAACGAAATTTGTTTCCATAATTCAATGTAAGTTAATAACGAGGATAAGCCACACGATTGCGAATATATATTTGTTGTATTAATTTACTTGGAAAATTCTATACTTAGAACTATTAAAGTGTCTTACTGAAGCTGGCGTAATGATGGATGTATGGAAGGTTAAAATAAGACAAAGTTTATATTTAAAAAAAATGTGTGCGTGTACTAGAGTACACACGTAAGAAGTGAAACTTCTTTATGTCCTTATTTTTCAAAAAATAATTTACTATATACAATATTAAAGAAATACGTTAGTCACACGCTCGTCGCTACCTACTTAAATATTTACACCGGCCGCTGCTGCAACTCGCTCGCTTCGCTCGCTCGGCTCGTGCGGTAGTTCAAAAGTTAACCTAAGATGCTCGTCGCTTCGCTCCTCGCTACCTATTTACATATTTACACCGGCTGCTGCTGCAACTCGCTCGCTTCGCTCGCTCGGCTCGTGCGGTTGTTCAAAAGTTAACCTAAGATGCTCGTCGCTTCGCTCCTCGCTACCTATTTGAATATTTACGCCGGCCACTGCCGCGACTCGCTCGCTTCGCTCGCTTGGCTCGTGCGGTAGTTCAAAAGTTAACCTAAGATGCTCGTCGCTTCGCTCCTCGCTACCTATTTAAATATTTACACCGGCCGCTGCTGCAACTCGCTCGCTACGCTCGCTCGGCTCGTGCGGTAGTTCAAAAGTTAACCTAAGATGCTCGTCGCTTCGCTCCTCGCTACCTATTTGAATATTTACGCCGGCCACTGCCATTTTCAGCTTATAAAGGATTTCGACTTAGGCGGATTTTGATTGGACAGAGAGTTTGAGGTTTATTCTTATAAATTTTGAATTCATAAAATTATAATTGAACACCTGACACCAATCAAGCAAACACGTGTTTACGTGAGTCATAGATTTATTATCGTATACTCCTAAAATGTTTTCTAAGAAACAATAGTGTACTTACATTGTCGGCACGTTCTTAAAGTCGGTAACTTATTTTTGTTCGAACAATAGAGGTAATAAATTCCTAATGATCAAGTTGTAAAGGTTGTAAAATAAAAAATATTCTATATTAAAACGTATATATAATATGTGCGTCATTAATTTCTGACTGTTTCGAAATTTGGTGCAAAATAAAATAGTGTGTAAATAAAATTTGTAAAAAATCAATAAAATAAAACAATTGAGTAAAGATCTATAGGCATATTATGTATGTATTTATACAAGATATGTATATACAGGGTGTCCCACTATTGGTATACTAAGCGCGAAGGGACTTGTAGTTTTGCATACACTGATCACGTAAAAAATACTTAAACAACAAAATTACGTCAAAAATTTTTTGCTAAGTTTTTCCTGAAAATCCATGTTTTCTTCTCTAGCTTCGCGCAGCCGTCATATACCGCTTCTCTAATGTGAGCATTTTGTCTATGAAAACATAATCTTAAACGATAGCTCACGTGCTGGTGGCAAAAATGGGCGGGTTGCTTGTTAGGGGTGTACACATAGAGTTTTAAAAATTCATCTATTTGAAAAAAAATGCGTCTGGATTTTTTTTAGTATTTTTTACGTACTCAGCGTATGCAAAACTATAACCTCCTTTGAGCTTAGTATACCAACAGTGGGACACCCTGTATATTTATACAGGGAACTTCTCAACGTGTTATCTATGAAATGTTTTATTTTGCACCAAATCTCGAAACAGTCAGAAATTAATGACGCACATAGTACATAATATATACATATTAAGACAGAGGTTAAGCTTAAATAACTTGAAAAATAAATAACATGATCACGCCCACGTGTTGGTGTTTTAAAAAATTCAATCAAAAACTGAGAATAACTGTAAATATTTTAGAATTAGAAAAATAAATATGTACCACAATAACATTCAAGTATTAGAAAAAATTTATACATAATTCCACCCACGTGTTAGTGTATATTATATACATATTATAATAAAATTGAAAAAATTGAAAAATACAATCAAAAAGTGAGGTTAATTTTAAATAACTTAGAAAAATAAATACCATAATTACACCTAAGTATTAGAAAAAGATATGTAATTACTTACTTTTTTTTGAAATTCACTGGAATTAGAATTAAAATAAACACTTTGATTGTGCTGATCACTTTAATATAATATTATCACGTCACTATAGAGCGTTGGAAATAAATACGAGTGCAATAGAAAAACGGTCAAGTAAAGTGGTAGGACGTACGTTAAAACGATACGCTATCCCTACTTCGCTGGAGAAAGTATACGTCGAATCACGCGTGGTAGGGATAAGAAAAAGTTGGCGCGTAAAAATGTCACGAGTACGGCGTAACGCAAAAATGTCACGCGCGCGGCGTAACGCAAAAAATGTCACACAAAATTTTTGTCCACCCCCGATAAAGAAGTTTCACTTCAAAATTATTTTCAAACACTGGTTTACATTTAAATTGTGAAATCTAATCATTAAAATCTCAGTCCAAAGGATTTACAGAATCAGGGATTATCTCTATTTCTGATATCGTAGAATGATCAGAACTTTCATTATGCTCTTATTAATTTTCACTTTCCCCACTGCTATCTGCTACCTGTGTAAATAATCATTCTACCGGAAATTTCAACTTTGAAACGAAACTAAGAAGGGTATGTAACAGCAGCTCTATATAATTCCATACAGAGATAATACGTGCGGTCACCACCAATATATAAAGACGACTGACGGATTTTTGAATTTTTTGACTGACAGGCTACCGTCACCTACCCGAATTGTTTTCGATTGTGTATGACTCTGAATTGACTCCTATTTCTTTCGTATGTATGTACAAGATGCAAGTGCATTGTTTAGGGCACTTACGATTCAATGATTCGGGGTGATTCGGGTGTTTCTGGAAATACGATAATTAGCGAAGATCTGCATGCGCATTATTAATTTTGGAGTACTGTATTTTGATTAATATTTTATTATTTTAAATTGAAATATTAATGCTTTAAAACTAACCAATGCACGGTGCATTTTTCCTTGATTTAGATACTGTTATTTAGCGACAAAAGAAACTAAGTTTCTAGATAATTAGAACCTTCTAGTATCTGTTATCTATGGTCACAATACTCTTGGTCAGTACTGTTAGAAAGTTAGTGGTAATGTTCACGTTCGGTATCTTACTTAGTATATATATACATATATACTTGTACACACTGTATACTATATATACATATATCATGTGTGTATTTGAGTCTTGTGTTTATGTATTTTGTAAGGCCGGGGATTCAACACAAAAATTTGTCGTAAATTGAATTTGTTTCTCTGTTATATTTTAATAGATAAACATAGTTATGTTTAAAAATAATCTGTTCACTGTTTTTTTTTCTACTGATATCTGACCTCATCTCATCAGGTCAGATTCTTTTTGAAAAGAAAATGATAAAAAGCTGGACAAGACTAAAAAACTGACGCAACATTAATGTTATGTGTCTCGTAATAATGCTTAGTAGATTTGAATGCAAAAGAATTGAAAGAATATCTTTTTCTCTGATTTACAAGCTTACTTATATAAAATTTCGATTAAATCTAACAATTTGATTTTAGCCTCGATTTTCGTCATTTAGGCTCGAGACCTTTCTACATTTAGAAATTTAATCTTATCAAGCAATTGTACAACAGGTTTAGGTTTCAAATACGTGTGCCAATCGGTACAAGTGAATTTGTATCGCAAGTGTACACTGTCTGCCGAAAGATATTACACAATACTCTAGTTATTTTACACGTGGGGCTCAAGAAACGGGTACAGTGTTTTGGAGCTTTTGTGCTTTATGTTTAAGGCTGCGAATAAAGACAGAGAATTTCTACGATTCAGCCCCCACCATTACGCGCCATGCCGCGCTCTCTTACAATCGCTTCATACACCCGGCTCATCCAACGTACGTAAAGTTCATCGCACGCTAAATTAAACACAAATATTCTTCGCTCGTTCAACGCGTATTTTCGATAGTTAGTAGGTATGTTATCTAAAATAATTATATAAAATAGTGAAGTTGAAATCATCACAAATTATGTAATGTCTTATTTGTAATATAAAACAGTAAATAAAACTGTCTGTATGTAATATATTAAAAAAAAACAATATTAGGGAAACAGTATAGAGCTTGAATCCGTAAAAAAAGTCTGTCTGTTTGTTTGTATTATTATCTCAGGAAAAACCT
>CAJQZM010024915.1:0-12510 GCA_907164665.1 Colias nastes
CACGGGGTAAATACGTATAAGTTCAATTAATACGTAACTAGTGATAGATTAAGCAAATATGTATGCTAATAATATCAAACCTATATAATATCTTCATGCCCTTACTTCACGATACTTACGATAAAGCGATGCTCTGAAGTGGTATTCACAATCTTCTGAAATTACCCCTCATCCGAAATTCCCCCAATGCACTATAATAAGCATTTTTTTATAGATTCTGATTTTCGATCTTGTCTTATGCGATTTAAAAATATTATGTTGTAGATTATTTTTAATTACCTAAATAATGTTTACGTTGTTTTTAAGATATTATGTATTCGTTTCTTTTATTATGTTTATTTTATGAATAAATAAAATAATAATGCAGTTAATATAACTCTTAAGATACAATACAAATGTAGAAAAATAATTAAGTACCTAATGTAAAAGTGATAAATAATAATAATTAATAATTTGTCATCTCATTATCAAATCTTAGGATATAGATAAGTACAATTAAACACAATTATTGTATGTTTGTAGACATTTTATTATTTCATATTTGTATACGAACAACAAATAAATGAGCACAAATTTTATAATATGAAATGTTGTTTTATTTAAAATCCTTACCTTTATAAAATTTAACTTATGCACCTCGATCTATTAAACTCTCTTTCAATTCAAAAACAATGATTAAGAGAGTATCGAGTAGATATTTGCACAATCTTATCAACGACCTTCGCGGTACATTGATATGCAATTACAGAACGAACAACAAATGTCAGTTCGCGCCATTTTTTCTGAAAGTTTCCCGCGCAAGGGTCGTTCTGGCTGTTTGGCACAGTTTCCATGACCTTGACCGCCTGAAGATCCGCAGTTGCCCCACGAAGCTCGTGCAGTTCGGGTGTGGAGTGTTCTAAAAATCAGAACATCGTGATAAATATTTAATATGGTAAGTGGGTGAATATAGACTATTTTCATCTTTATAATCTAGATAACAACCAAGGATATACTGTTTTATTTATAAACCTGCGCATTGTGTTGGTGGACCAAATTGAAGAAATTTAAGATAACGTTACGTCACGTAATGATAATAATAGTATGGATAAATACTTTCTAATGTTCTTGTTAATGCATGTTGGCAGATAATTATAATTATCAATGATAATAGACAAAAATATTGATTACACACTGTAATAATGACATATTATGACAAAGCTTTGTTTATTCGATTTCTAAAGGTTTTAAAATAGTGAGTATGTCTAATAAAAATTTAATGCAATCTCGAGCTTTGGACCAGGATTAAAAATAAAAATAAAATATTAAAAAAATGAAACAAGTGTCGATCTACTCAATAAATTAAATTTATTTATGTCACTATTTTTGTTTTATTAATAGTTATTTAATAAAGATAACAACTCTACTAAAGTATTATTTCTAAAAGGTGAAAAAAATCGATTATTATAAAGCACGCAGGTCATTTGAAAGGTCAAACGGCATTGATTCTACCTTGATTTTTCACAGTTTAAAAATACACTACTGCAGTAATTATCAGACATGAAAAATGAATAAAATATGCTTTTACATTTTATTAATTAATTAAATCTAATATAATCTATAAATGTGCGTGTGTTTTTTTTTCTGTATAATCATCAATTCTATAAATCACAGATCAATTCGCTACAAATACAATTAAAAAATAACTTAGTCGATTTCCATACATTTTCAAGAAGACATAATAAATGCATAAATTATTATATTTTTAATCATTAATAATGTATAGCCAATCACTTCAACAACAATCTTAGAATAAAATTATGAAATTCCTTCAATCCCAAACTATAAGCAAACCCAGGGCACACTATGATACTAGGTTACAAAAGCTTCGTTGGCGTAGCAAAGCCTACGCCGCTCAACCATTAGCTTTTTTATTCGTTCAAGTATAACATTCTCGTTAAAATATATTTTTTACCTTTGTAAATTCCCTTTGAAATAAAAAAAACGAGCCATATATTTAAAAACAATTTTAGAAATTATATTACAAACTTGATTATTTTTATCTATGTATATTGTCTTGTTTTAATTTTTTATTTTATTGAAACATCATTAAAAAAACGTATTTTTTTATAATTATTGTATATGATTACAGTATAATGATAAAAATTATTTATAATTGTATTAATTGTAAGTTCTCTAGTTCAATAATTGGTGTAGCAATGTCTACGCGAATCCGCATTTAAATGAATTCAAATGATGCTTGTGCCATGGTTGTATAAAAATAACCAACTCTGCGACCTTTCACATTTAAAATAAGTAAATTATTTTAATAAAGCTAGATTAGTTACATTGTAGTATAGGTAAATAAAAATAACAAATAATCATTTATTATAAATATGAGGCCACGTTCTCAACTTAAATATTAAGTCAGCTCGGATAAAAATATGATAATATGTTGTAAATATGGCACTATATAACTTTAATTATGGCACTTAATATCCACTTAAAAAAGAAACATTATTTATGTTGCTTAATAATATTATGAGACATGAGGCAATGGGGTATGGTCTGTACCCTCAAAGAAGGCCTGTGTCCCTGCAGTGGGAACAAATTAGATATGGGCTGATGATGATGACGTCATTAATATTATTTATCCTATAAGATTTAAACAATATTATAGGATAAGGAACAGTGACTTTGAGTGTTACTGCTTAGAAATGCGGTAGTTGGCAGAGAGACAATTCTATATTTATGTAAAAAAATGTTCCTGTAAATCTTTATAATCGTTATAAAGACAGACATATTTTGAGTAGATTTTTTAATTTTGTTAATTAGATTCATAAATGTTTAATTAAATTTATTATATTTCGTACTAGCTGTGCTCCGCGGTTTCACCCGTATTGCTCCGCTCCTGTTGGTCTTAGCGTGATGATATATATAGAGTTTTTCAAATCAGACTAGTCGTTCCTGAGATTAACGCGTTCAAACAAACAAACTCTTTAGCTTTATAATATTAGTATAGATTAGAAATATAGTACGATTTCAATTGTTTTCATTTGAATTAATTATCATACAGTATTCAACAATACCATTACGTAAATCTATAATCTATACTAATATTATCTATACTAATATTATAAAGCTGAAGAGTTTGTTTGTTTGTTTGATTGTTTGTTTGTTTGTTTGAACGCGCTAATCTCGGGAACTACTGGTCCGATTTGAAAAATTCTTTCGGTGTTAGAAAGCCCATTTATCGAGGAAGGCTATAGGCTATATATCATCACGCTAAGACCAACAGGAGCGGAGCATTGCGGGTGAAACCGCGGGGAGCAGCTAGTAATATTATAAAGCTGAAGAGTTTGTTTGTTTGAACGCGCTAATCTCGGGAACTACTGGTCCGATTCGAAAAATTCTTTCGGTGTTAGTAGTCTCATTTATCGAGGAAGGCTATAGGCTATATATCATCACGCTACGGCCAACAGGTGTGGAGCCACGGGGGTGAAACCGTGCGGAGCAGCTAGTATGTAAATAAAAGATAGATTTAGGTACATACTTAGGCCATGTTTATTTTTTTATTGCACATGATTACTATTTGTTATTGAACATAAATACACAAGTAATTATTTATATTATACATACCTACAATGTAAACACCGTGATACGAATAAATAGAACATTCATATGAGTATTATTTTTAGCATTGATCTATAGATACGATATGGATGCCTTCAAAAAAAGAGCCTACGCGTCCCTCAAAGGCCGGCAAAACAATCGCAGGGTTACCTAACGTTGCAATTGTTATGGGAGGCGGTGATCACCTTCATCAGTGCACCGCCCGCTCCTTTGTCGGTTTTAGTATTAAAAAAAAAAGATAAAATGCTACGACCGGCTTCACGATATAGGTACCTATAACTGTTACCCTTAACAGTGAATATAATTCATTCATTGCCAAACACTTCATTCAGAGATAAATATAAAAACATGCAATGACGTATGAATCTACGTAGCTTTCGTTATTTCTCCAAAATAATCCAGTAGTGTGTTACCCGCTGAAATCGACTCACAGCCAATTGGCAGCTTGTGTATAGTTCAAGATCTTTATTCTCATATTATTTTCGATATTTTGATGTAAAAATTACAATTCTACAAACCATTTATTGAAGAAATCTCTCCAAACACGTAGTTCCATTCTGGAAGAACATTACGTAATTTAAGAATAGCGATTGCGAAGTGACTCTACATCATATTCTAAATCTGCTTTGGAGTTTTAATCGACCAAAACAATGTCGCGCTTATAAACATCTGTGTCGATTAATGAGGACAAAGCCTTGCTTTTTATTAGTTATTCCAATAAATGAGAAGCTCAATAAATTGTCGAATTACACCAGAATACACTGCTCTTGGCGTCGTTTGTATCGCGCCAAGTATCACGCGTTTGTTTTACGCCAAAAATTTCACCGCAGCCTTGAAAGATTTGCAGTTAAATGAAAACCACCATCAAAGACGACAGTTTTGTGAATAGAGTGTTGTATTTCATTATATTAGTGACTACAACGTGTCTTGAATTGAAGTTAGATTGGAGAGCTAATTACAAGGTAATAAAGGTGTTTTTAGCTTTTGTTTTAGAAAACAAATTTTGTGTTTGTTGTTCAACGAAATATGTAAATAAGTGTGCGCTATTTATTAAATTCGTGTTATTAGTGCAATGTAATAAAATATACTATGTACATATTACATGCTAAGAATATAGAGTGAAAACAAGGTGAATACAAATTGACGGAAGATGATCATGCATTTTCACCGGATATCCGAATAGAGATAGTTGTGCTGCGCGATTTTGGCGAAATATATACAAATAAATTGAATTAAAATTATTATGGATTATTTATTGTTATAAAATAAGTATTCTTTTAAAATTTATTATTAATTTTATAATAAAATAACAAAGAAAACATTTGTGTTCGAGGGACACGTGGACACATAATGAACTAGGATTTTCGTTCTTTCCGTTCATTCGTATTTTGAATATTTATAATTATTAGTCTAGTGAAACCAATCACAAAGTTTGTCCATTATTCTTAACCACCTTGACTATTTCTGAATAGCAACTGTCAATCATATTCAACTCAATTTAACCGAAACATAATTAGATTTTAACGCCAATCACACGTCTTTAACATCCATAATTTAAAAAATATTTTAACAACAAAATTATCGAGACAGTGACAACGGGTAGCGGTCATTGTCGGATCAGAAATAGTCGTTAGTCGGCCTTTCGAATTTGAAATGTTCATGTGTTGTGAACATGTTGTGAAGGTTATTTTACTCGTTATAAGAAATAGAGTGATTTTAGAGTTGTAGAGTTCTTATAACTCTAAGGTTATTTTTTGAGCGTTAGAATAGAGATTTTTTTGTAGTAAAACTTCTTTAGGTGCGTTGAGAGTAAAATTTCAAGGTCGCGTCATAGCAATACCGTCACGTCATGGAGTAAGGCGACAATTTTGATAAATTGAATCTTGCTAAAGAAGTTTCACTTCTGACACGTGTGCTCGGAACACACTCTCTTTTTATAGGGACACTGAGTTAGGACTAGGCTGGCTCGATAAAGAATGGTTAATTTCCATAATTCACAAAGCTCATTAATGTCCTACAAATCGAATCTGCATGAATATGATAAAGATCCCCATTTTATAAAACCTAATGTATAACGGAAAAATAAATTAGTGAAGTGAGAGTGAAATTTATCAAATCATACATCATCATCATTACAACTTACCTACAATTTTAGATTGAACAGGTAACAGAGACCACTTTTAAGTAAAAATACGATTAATTTAATAAATTAGAACTCTGTTCTATAATAATATTGTTCTACAAAAACACAGAACTTGTCGTCTATTTACATAAACTATAGATAAAAATAAACAATAAACATCAACAATGACACTGTCAACATAACTTTGATATTATTTACAAGAGATTTGTTAAAATAAATTTACAATGGAAGATAACTGCTACCCGTGTGACGAGCCCATTATAGAGAAGAAGCCTGCGTGCCCTTTGCAGTGCATGTCGCCTAAATGTAAAGCTTTTCAGGTATTATGTTATTTAATGGCCATGATAAAATCAGCGCAAATAAAATGGGAAAATACCGGTTTTTGGAACAATATAGCTCTAGTTGGAAATACACCGGTTTTTAGCAAATATATACACATATAAAAAATATTATTTCTTTATATATAGGGAGGTTATATTGGTGTAGGGTATAAGTAAGTTAAATATCTATAACTCCATCCTAAAATGAATCCAATGCTCTACATTTTTCTATAAGGTAATTATTATTTATATTTGTGTAGACCGTATATAAACAAAAATGAGTAGGATAAGAGTGAATAAAAACGCTTTCATCGAAACTTCTAAATGAAGACCGAGTATTTATAACAAAATCAATGTCATGTTCATTAAACATTAAGATTGAGGCCCTATGATACTCCCTCGTGAATCAATATTTCAAAAGAGCTGGCTTGAGCAACCGCCCTTATATTTAAAACTTTAGTATTAGAGAGTTAAATATATAGAACTGGATGAAAGAAGGGAAAAAGTTGGTGAAAATAACACATTTGGAAATTTTTCGTACCCCTTCTTAAATTCAGAAAAAAAAACAGGTCAGCAAATTATTAGTCTAGAATCTAGATTTATAGTTAAAAAAACAGACTGAAGTATTAAATTTATCTGCAGTTATAAGGAAATAAACAGCATTTTAAAAGTTCAAACACCTTTTCATCCGTGTAATGTTTGTTTATTAAAACGTTCTAAAGACATTTAGTCTGAAAAGCACGATCAAGCAATTTATAGGAAGGCGAATGAATAAACAGTTTAAGTTGAATCTGATTTATTGATTTTTATGAACAATTCAAATAGTAGCATGTTGTCACGAAACAATATGTATCTACCAGTAAAAATGAATGCTAAGTTCAGCAGTGAGCTTTATGCATCATAACTATTCGTATTCAAAGTATTTCTCTGAAAGCAATAAAAGTTGTAGTCGGCTGTAGGTTTATAAATCAATTTGAATGATAACTGTAGTATCTGCTGTTTTAATGGGCAATAAAATTTTAAGGTGAGGTGTTCGAAATTATTTTATGTTACATGATATTATGGTTTATTCAAGTTCGATTCACTGAAAACGTGCTATAAAATTTAATAACAATTGAAGGCAAATAAAATTGCTAGAATTATCTAAAACAGTAAATGTGATTTTTATCTTATTCTTTCTCATCAAATGTCTTACTCATATTTGAAAGTCTCATCGATTTTCAATTCGGTCTACACGTCACACCATTCGATTTAATACTAATTAAATTAAAATTTTACATTTCGTAATTATCACTATTCCAGGCTCCAATCGACACAAGCAAGACACCGATCGTGTGGGTGCTCGGGGGCCCCGGGTCCGGCAAGGGCACCCAGTGCGAGAAGATCATCGCCAAGTATGGCTTCACCCATCTCTCTACGGGTGACCTGCTGCGAGCTGAGGTGAAGAGCGGCTCCGAGAGGGCCAAGTGCCTCACTACTATCATGGAGAGAGGTAGGAACTATGCAAGTATATGTTTGATGGAAAGGGTACCCAGTGTGAGACCATAGAAAGTACGGCTTGCTTTACCCACCTCTCTACGGGTGACCTATTGCGAGCTGAGTAAAGAGCGGCTCCGAGGGCCAAGTGCCTCCCTGCCATCATGGAGAGAGGAGGAGAGAGTTCCTAACTATGGAACT
This sequence comes from Colias nastes, assembly GCA_907164665.1. NCBI lineage: Eukaryota > Metazoa > Arthropoda > Insecta > Lepidoptera > Pieridae > Colias > Colias nastes. The sequence goes on from CAJQZM010024915.1 coordinate 7,753, forward strand.
ATAGGCTTCAAAGTTGTGAATGTATGTTAAAAAGATATACTTTGTATTCAACGAAGAAAGCACTGTCCTAATGAACAAAAAATATTTGTACTAAGTTTTTGTTTATTACTGGATATGTAAAAATGTTTTGTCTTGTGGATGTAGATTTTACTCTGGCTCTCAAATCGATTTTGTATAGAATTCTAAATAATGAAACGACGAAATATAGCTTACTGATGGTAGTTATATAGGTTTAATAAATGGCCCACTGTTATTAATGCCACTTTAATATTCATAAAAGCTAAGTAATTACTTCGATATCGATTGTTAGTTCAATTAACTATGTAGTCTTTCTTTGTTAAGCAAATAAGATGGGTAAATTTTTGAAGTATCTGAAAACCATCCAGAATTTTCTTTGAACAACATGATATAAATGAGTCTGAGACGAGTCACATAAGCATATTATACACAATACAGAAAACATTTAACTTCCAATTTATTACTAAAGATAAATCAGCAGGTGACATACTATACCTACTCTATTTTATATATCTAGTATTTACAATACTTCAATGTAACTTTCCAGGAGAACTAGTACCAAATGACATAGTGCTAGACCTCCTCCGCGAGGCTATGGTGGCTGCCTCTGGGGAAGCTAAGGGCTTCCTGATCGACGGCTACCCGAGGGAAAAGTCCCAGGGCATCGCCTTCGAGAAAGCTATTGCACCTGTTACTGTAAGTTTTACTTTTAGTACTTCAAGCAAAGCACAAATAAGTTCCTTATTATTAGTTTATAGAACGATGTATTTTCGAAAGGTTTAATGTACCTAAGTAAGATATCCAAAATGTAGTAGTAGGAAGTAGTTATTGCAAGTTACTTTAGATTAACTACTTTCCCCGGCTTCGTACGGGTTGACCGAAATAAAAAAAAATAGTCTAAATAAATAGTTTTTAACGAGTAATATGGTATAGCCGTGGGGTGTAGGTTTAAGAATAAAAATCGGTAAAAATGAAGCTTACCTACTAAGGGTAAAATGATTTTTAAAATCGATTAAGTAGTTTTTCAGTTTATTGAAGTGAAACTACAGCGAATTACCTTCATAACATAATGTAAGAACCCTTATAACCTGTGAACCACAATCAATGAATTTGAAAAAAAAATTGAAATTCACTTCAGCGCGTTGTGTGTAAAATTTCAAGGTCGCATCATATCAATACCGTCACGTCATGGAGTAAGGTGACGATTTAGGTATAAATATTTAAATCTTGCCTAAGAAGTTTCATTTCAGACACGTCATGTGCTCGGCAAACGCTCTTTTTTTGGACTGTAAGTAATATTATATTTAAGTTATTGTTGTAAATAATATTCAGTTTTATGGTTATTTATTGATTCAAATAGGTAAATCATTAATTCGATTTAGGACCGATTTTTCAATGCTTGGATAAAACTTATCCGTCCAATAAAGTATTACACGATAATATTAAAATGTCACGTAAACTGTCAAATACGGGCAATTAGAATACGTTTTTAAAATGGTAGTTTTATACATTATTCGACGAATAAGTTTTATCCAAGCATTGAAAAATCGGCCCTTATGGTAGATTTTTCAATCCTTGGTTAAAATTGAGTCGATACATATCAAACTCTGGTAAGTCCACTCCCCGCCAAAATTGAGATAACAATGGCGCCAATTTTGAATTGTAAAACTAAACCAGTCTGTACTTTTCAAAGTTAGGTAAGTCAATCGTATCTCTATTAAAATAAGGTTTAAAGTAAATATTTTTTTTCAAACTCCGGTATGTCCGTCGACAGTGGTTTATCAAACTCAGGTAAGTCCATTTCGACCAATCACAGCGCAGTATGGCACTAAAATGGCTGCCATTTCTCTCAATTTTGTTGAAGCTAACACGTGTGACCAATGCTTATAAATCGTTTTAATTGATAAATGATGGAAGAAAACAGTTTTACTATAGAGGTGGTGGTTCTAGACAAAGCAAGGAAAAAAAACAATACCAAAAGCTAAAAAAGACAAGGCTCAGAAAACAGCTAAAAGATAAATGAAACTAGATGCACAGCACACGCACAGTAGTTATTCCCAGCCATGAAGCCCAGGGCCGTACTGTGATTTTTTCAACCGTTTTGATTTATTGACCCCTCTCTTTGCCCAGCAGTGGGATGATAAAGGTTAATAATAATAATAATTTGTATCTTTTAATTTACATATTTTATTTTAATGTCCAATACTTACAACGCGACGAACTATCTACCCATTTCCACCACCTCAGTACGTCCCAAAACTGAGTTCTATCAAATCCCTGTAAGTCCATTAGAGATTTTTCAAATTCCTGTAAGTCCAAGACGATGCTTTTCAAAACCCGGTAAGTTTTGCTGGTACATATCAAACGCCTGTATGTCCAGATTTAAATCTAATTTTGTGGCATAATCATCAAGTAATACATTTCTTTTTTTTCGTAAAAATAATTCTAATGTATTATATTATATCCGTCATAAATTATAAAGGTCCAAACATATTGTTTTTTTAAGTTATTAAAAATACCTCGATTCCCACATTTCTGTTAGAATGGACTTACCGGAGTTTGATATGTATCGACTCAATTTATCCGTCCAATAAAGTATTACACGAACATTTTAAAATGTCACCTGTAAACTGTCATGTACGGACAATTAGAATACATTTTGAAATGGTAGTTTAATACGTTATTCGATGAATAAGTTTTAACCAAGGATTGAAAAATCTGTCGTTAATATATTCCAGGTGATAATCTACTTCGAAGCATCATCCGAGACGCTGACGCAGCGGCTACTCGGGCGCGCGGCGAGCTCGGGGCGCGCGGACGACAACGCGGAGACCATCAAGCTGCGGCTCAAGACCTTCCTCGATAATAATGATATGGTGCTCGCTCAGTACCCGGATAAATTGAAGAGGGTGAGTATTTTTTAATTATACTTGATAGGTACGTTGTTTTAGTGTCTTTATTGTAATACTAGCTTTCCACCCGCGGCTTCGCCCGCGCAGTCAAAGAAAAACCCGCATAGCTCCCGTTCCCGTGGGATTTCCGGGATAAAACCTATCCTATGTCCCGGGGCAAAAAGTAGCCTATGTCCTTTCTCGGGTATCAAAGTATCTCTATACCAAATTTCATGCAAATTGGTTCAGTAGTTAAGGCGTGATTGAGTAACAGACAGACAGACAGAGTTACTTTCGCATTTATAATATTTGTATGGATTTCATAGGTACGTCACACTGCTATTATTCTGAGGTCTATGTGGTGTCCACTGTGGTGGGGTCACATCAATGTGCTTAGATTCTTATGTTTATGTCACTGAGTGGACGTTCCATTTTATATATGGTTTAGTTTTTAGTTATTTTTATTTTGTATTTCAATATTTCTTACGTTTTTTACACACGTAAGAAACTAGCTTTCATAGCATTTTGATTTGAGTGCTTTGAATACAATAAAGTTTCCGCCCGCGACTTTGTAGTAGACGACGTCGCGTCGATACAAACTACGCTACGCTATCCATTAGTGAATCAAAATCGGTACGGCAGTTTGTGTTTTATAATGTAATTTATAAAATATGTAATGATTAACTCAAAAGTGAATGCACCAACACCCCTTAAGTATTATTGAGATGTAGTTTCATGTTACCAAAATGTATAATAATGATACTACTATGTCGTTACTCTAATATCTAATCCAGTCTTTAGAAAGAGTAGTTTAAAAACAGTAAAAATAAAAGTATATTTCCTGAGCATGTATTCAGTATATTATGTGGTTAATGATTTATTTATTTATAATTTTATAAAGAATAGAAAAAATTCGATCACGAGGCAGGACTCGAACCCGCATCCTTTCGTGCCAATCCAGGGCGGATGCTTGACCAATTCAGCCACCCGTGACTCGCCAGAGCGAGCGAATTTATTCTATTCTTTCAGATGATTAACATTAAAGGCCCTACTCACGGTTCAACACAACCCACAATCTGCTGACACAATTTGTTGAAGTCGCGATTAAGCGATCTCTACTCACGATTCATCCAACCCTCAATCTGATTCACAATTTCATTCAATTTGTCTGGTTGCTTCCGCGCCGATGCAATTCGCAACATGTTGGGTTACACCCCCAACGTGCCCTCAACTATACTATTGACGACACAATCTGTCGGCTCACTGCAGATTGTGTCAACAGATTGTTGCTGAAATTGAATCGTGAGTAGCTAGCTTTATTTATTTATTTGTTACAGATAAACGCTGAAGACACCGTGGACAACATCTTCAGCCAAGTGCAGCAGATCCTGGACCCGCTCGTCGCCAACTAACTCAACTGCTCTAGTCTTGTACATATTATCATTTAATTTAAATTAACGGCCTCTGCTAATAAAGTATATTTATTATTATTGACTTTTATTTATAATCACTGGGATTATTGATTGGGTTTTATCAAATAAGGAGATCTCTATATAGGATGTTATAGCTCGTTGCAAACCTGAACAATAAAAAAATATATTAAATACGTAAGAACTTTATTGAAAAGAAATGCTTAAATTTATTATTTTCGCTTATTTCTAATAATAATTAAAATAAAATATCTTCTTTCGTTCCTAGACTAATTATACCTTTGATTATATAAATAATCAAATACATAACAATATTACTTATGTAACTTAACATTTTTGCCTACTAATCTAGCATTATTTTATTTTTTCAAAATCAGTTTCATAAATAATTAGTTAATCGATCGACAAGTTAAAAATGT
>CAJQZM010024917.1:0-14725 GCA_907164665.1 Colias nastes
GACCTTGTTTAATATTGATTATCATTACTTTTGGATCAACCCATGTATTTATATGTTTTCAATTATGGCAACACTATCTGCGATGTCTGTGACATTTGGGAGTTCAAAAAGAACGGTTAATTTTCCACTGTTGTTTTCACCTTGTTTGACTGTAATGTGACTGTGACAATAAATAATTAACGTAACAACGTGTTTCAATCTCATAATGGGAATACTAACCCCATAATATTAGGGAGGAATAAGCATGCTGGAATAAGCGTGGCTATGTATGAAATAAGATCATTAAATAGCGCGATGGAATTAAAATTACTTTAAGAAAGTAAGAATAAAATAGATAGTAATAGTAATAGCCATAAAGATATCTAAAGTCTAAGTTCTTATAAACAAGTTAAATAAAAAGCACTGTCTCTAAATAAAATATTGTACTCTACATATAAAGTAATTTTGTTGAAAGCGTAGATGTAAGGGAATCTTAGATTTATCCCGCAGCGCCGTTCAAGATACATATGTGGTTAGAGCAGAGAGTCGACAACTGTAACATTATTCTAAAACTTTAGATAGGTACGTATTTTCTTCTTAGTTTAAAAATCCTTTATTTGAAATTAATAAAATATTCTCTTTATTGTACATACATAATATAAAAATTAATCGCAAAATGGTTAGCGCACTCGAGAACGGTCGAACCGATTTCGTTTATTCTTTTTTGAAAATATTTTTTGAAGTACGAGGTTGGTTTTAATGGACAGAAAACGTTAACATGTACCACGGGCGAAGTCGGGGCGGACCGCTAGTAGAATTATAATTTGTTACAATATGGTTGAGATAGCTACTTATAATAAACGACAAAGAGCGTCTTTATCATTCAGTGCAGATAATATAGTTTTCCATATATGTATTATAGTTTGGAAACATATTTTTTGTACATTCAAAGCATGTAACGAAAAAAGCTTAAAATATTAGTATAGATTTAAAAAAGTTTGGAAAATCCAAAAGTGCACGCCTCATAATCTCAGTCGATATTTTTTTTTGTTTATTTAATAACAATTAAACCACATCGAATCAGACCCTGAAAAATGAAAGGGTTCTATTCCTGAGCATACTCAAGCCTAAGAGAAAAAAAAAGACTCGATTAGTAAAGTATTTCGGTCGCTATCGTGTTAACAAGAAAATCCTCCGCACATACAGACACACGGACGTCCAAGACAGAACTTTTTTAAACTGTTTTTTAACTAGTTTAAATAACAAAAATGACATCAAAAATATCATGAATGTTAAAAATAGTGTTTTTTCTTAATATGTGTGTGTATGTATTATCTTACAAGTGCAATGTATGATACATAAAGACATTTTAAGTTTGAAAAATCAGATGTTTTGCGCGAAGTGACAGTAGTACCCACCTCAACGCTTCGCTTATGAGGCGTGCAAAAAGGTTTATTAGTAAGTAGGTATATAGTTCAGTATCAATCATTTAAAAGTATACTATGATTTCATCATAGTATACTTTTAAATGATTGATAGAACTTATCTTTAGAGCTATTTCATCATAACTAGTCAAGTATCTCAGAAGTATGTACAATGTAGTATGTAATAAATTGAATTATGCGAGGGTAACGATAAAAATGTTCATATATTGAAGTTTTGGACTAGTTCCAAATTCGATGGCTGCGATAAAATAAATTTATGAACGAACTGACGGAAACATACATCGGAATCAGTATGTGTAATCGGAATAAATATATTAAAACCATCATGAAGATAAAAACCCATGGAGGGTTGTCGCGTAAAAACCACAGGACAGTTTTTTGGCATATTATGATAATACACAGTTACATATTTTGTAATTAAATTGTAATACTGACATTATTAAAAAGAGCAACTATGGAGTTTCTTGCCGGTTCTTCTCCATAGATACTGCTTTCCGAATCGGTGGTAATTGTTAAAAATATGTAAAAATATGACGTATCAAAAGTGCTTCTCGAAGAAGTCTAATTGAATAAATAAATGTTTGTTTGAGTTTGAGTCATGTTTGATAATTCCTTAGGATTTTGTAGTATTTAAGTTTTTTTTTGGTTCTATATTAATATACTTATATCAAAAGTTTTAATCAAACTCATATCAAAAATATTATTTACATTGAACTAAAATTATTGGTTTTTACTTTTATTAATAAGGGCGAAAGGCATTCACAGCGCAATGCTTTTCGTTGTCTTCTTCTCCTTGTGTCTTATTTTATCTGGTCTATAATAATAATTATATGTAGTATCATATTATATCTGTTAAGTATATTTTTTATATTCTAATGGTCTGATTGTTGACCTCATTTTGATATAAGTCCAAAAGAATAAAATTAATGACCACAATCAATTGTTTTTACTTGGCACAGGACTAAAGTTACTATTTCATTAATCTATATTATAAACTATTTTTGTCTTGAAATTTGTGAATAAAAGACACATTATAAGAGTCCATTTATCATTTTAGATTGTAATATTTATCATTGAAATCTGTATTTACATAAAACTCAAAACTCAAACATTTATTTATTCAATTAGACTTCTTATAAAAGCACTTTTGAATTCAGTTCAGTCAATTTTTAACTTTTACCACCAATTCGGAAAGCAGTATCTATCGAGAAGAATCGGCAAGAAACTCCATAGTTGCTCTTTATTAGGATAACTCTCACAACTCAAGAAAGGATAAATGGATTTTAATCATATTTTTGGATTTTCCTCCGCTTAGATTAGATTACAACTACATAAATTAAAAAGGAACTTACAGAATAACTCTTTTCAGGCGGAGACGGGCAAACATCTAGTTGTATACAGGCTTGTATTTCGATTATTTGTTATGGACTAAACCATAGAAATCTAAATATAGTGTCTTGTTATTTAGATTTCTATGGACTAAACAGATGCACTAACAACTGACTATTATCACATATTATGTACTATTTATGATGTATGCTAAAAATAGTTATCTTGTTTTCAGAATTTGACGTGGAACTGAAAATATTTATATGACGTAAAAGAATATGTATTTTTCTATAGAAGTGTAGATATGCAGTTTTAAAGTTTATCTACCTAATATATGATTTGAAACTTGTAAAAGTATGATTTCGCTTCACTATGAACAACAAAGTCGCTATCCGCCGTCGATGTAATCTTTAAAATTACGCAACAGATTTTGATGTGTTTTTTTTATAGATAGAGGATTTTATAGGTTCTCAAGGAAGGCAAGGTATATAATTTATTAGGTTTAGACAAAGCGGTCGAAGACGCGGGTGGAAAGCTCGTTAATAATAACACATATTAAGATAATTAATTGCTTTTTATGATTCAAAAAATTATGTAATTTTGCCGAGTTTGATGAAGTAATGTTGAGTTCATGCTTTAGTTTGATAATTGTGTTATAGTCAAACTATATTGAACTTAAAGCTCTCTTCTCCATTAGTGAACAAGTTATTATTGTAATTACATTTTGTATATATATATATATATTATTAACATTATGAAACAATTAATATAAACAAATAATAATAAATTTTAACTTATTTCCATGAAATTTTTGCCTTCTTCTTATAATACCCGTTTTATTTAAACCAATCGTGTTTTCTATAAATATACATTTGTATCTTTATTTTTTATTTTTAGGGCACTTAAGCCATTTATATAACTTAATCTTAGATTATTATTATATTAGTGTGTCTAATTAATAGATTTATAGTAAGTACTTAATAGGCATAATCATAACTTTTTCAATTATTTTATAAACTTGTCTATAAATAGTTACATTGCTAAAGATTAACAATATCTATTTAGAAAATTAATAATAAATGTTTTTACAAGAAATTGCTAAGGAACCTTCCGTTATTAGATGGTTTAGGCCTGAAGCGTTAACTTAGCTTAAAAATAATACGGAAGTGACCGACTCTTACGCATTATTTAACGATAAATTTAAATTAAATTTATTTGAGAAACTACTATGATAATAAAATTGTAAATATTAATTTTATAAATCTTGCATTATACTTCTAAAAAGTTTCGTTACTATACTTTAGTTACCTTATAAACAAATGTGCTCTATTTACTTCTATATGTACACTTAATATAAAATTAATAGTTTAAATAAATACAAAAACTTCAGAACTCACCGTACACACTACACTCACGTAACTTTGAACGCGCGTAGCACGTCTACGGCGTAGCGGGACAGCTACGGTTTTGCTTTACGATAAGCTCACCCGTAGCTTATATTATGTGCGACGGTGGTGACGTCACTTTGAGATGTCAAGAGCATGGTACGTGGGCTTGTGGTCACAATTTATGGTGTTATTGTATCCTTTTTCTTAAGTTGTGTAATTATTTACTGGACATAGTATTTAAAGCTATCTGATATTCCTTTGAAGGTGAACCTTCATTGTGATCGTGTTACGAAAATTTTAAAGTATTAAATTGAGAGTTTGAATAAAAGGGTTTAAGAAGTGATAAGTAGGTATACTGATAGAATTTAAGGCGGCTTTTAAAGTATTATTAAATATAATTCCTATAAACTATGGCGATTGGCGGCCCAGTTGTGAGTGCATTCGACTTGCATTTAAAACTTAGCGTTTCGTGACCATTTCAATTCTCCTACTTTCTAATTAATCTGCTTACTATCTACATCACCACTGCTCCAATTAGTCAGATCTTCACCAAACCCTAACAACGAGGAACCAAAGACTTCGACGATATTTACGAGCGTGGTTGAGATTATGGCCTAAACTCCAGAGCAACCCTAAACCCATAGGTATAATACACACAGTAATAATAAATAGATGTTAAGATCTTTTTTATCCTGAAATTTCGAATATTTTATAATAATGTAATAATCGCGTACGTATTTTCATGGGATTTTTATAATATTAAATATTAATATTATAAAATATTCGAAATTTCATGATAAAAAAAGATTAATTTTGTTATATACAAAATAAATAATATATAAATATGTTCAATTTGTATATTAACAGAATCCCTAAACATGTAAGTATAATTAAAATCAGAGCTATTGTCTGTCTTTAGGTAGTGCTTTACATTGTCTTTTAACAATGTAAGTATAATCGTCAACGTTAATTTAATAAGGACTTAACTAGGATTAGCTTTAAAGTATCATCTTAGTTTCCTTGTACATTAATTTATAAATAGGTCTAAAATTTTCCATATCATCTACCGTTCTAAACAAATAAAGCTATAATCTTCCTCAAGAACCACGCTTTTCATTAGCAAAAACAGAATCAAAATCGGTGCAGTAGTTTTTGAGTATATCGCGAACAGACGGACGTGGTGGAACACTTTGATTAATAATATGTAGTGAAAACACAAATAATATAGGTACACTATTATTAACATTCCAAATGAATCCGGTCTACAGCTACTAACAGGAACGATCATTGTATATTTAGATTCTCTAGATCTCCAATACTTGACCAAAAAGATTAAATAAGACTGTGTATAATCTATAATCGATGTTTCTGATGATCTTAAAGCTTTATTAAAAAGAATGTTTTCCAACTGAAACTTTTAATTTCTATGAGGTATTTATTTTCTAATGATCTAAGACGATAAGCTTAAAAAAATCCAATAAAATTATCTTTCAAGCGTATTTAAAGGTAACAAACTCCGTGTTTTTTGAAGACGGTTGAAAATTACAGCAACGTACACAGAAAATGCGAAATTAAAAACGGGACAAATGAAAGATTTCCAACGTTGAACATTTAAGCTACTAATTTTGGCTTGATAGTGTCTTATCTGTATGTATTTTATGTATTACCAAACGTATCTTCGTTTACTTTGAAAGATATAAAATTGTAATTATCTATTACTTGCTCTACAAACTCTAATTTTTTTTAGTCTCATTAAAATCGACACAGTTATTCAAATGATTAACCAGAACATAAGGAGACATAAATAACTTCTTTTTCTCAAAATAAAGTAATAAAATAGGTAAATAATTTGCTGATTTTCATATTAAATTATAACTGAATGTCACCATACCGCTTTAAAAAAATCGCATAGTACAACTCTCTTAAAATAGACCTTCATGTTTTAAAATGAATGAACAAAAGTGAGCAACTTCAAATATTCTAATATTCAAAAATATATTAATAAGGAGAACTTTACAATTTGAAAAGCAATAAAAACTCAAATCTTATGTATCTAAAAAAGTTTGTAATCACTTTTTAAGTCTTATGGGGCTTAGTTACTAAAATAATTCAATAGAGCGATTTATCACAGTGTACAAAATATCGTATTGAATATTATATTGGGTGAGCACATAAAAAATATAATTTATTTCATTTTTAGATGTTAGAGTTTGATTTTCAGCAAATACTCGCACCTTCTTGGTTTTAAGATATTTTACCGAAAGACACAGACACAGTACACGTAATAGTTAATTTTTAAACGTAAATCAACCCACTGTGTAATTTCTTTATATACAACTATATAATATCAACTTCCATAAGAAATATAAGTTATCTATGATAATCAATACAAAGGTTTAATTCATTAAAAACTTGCTTTTTATTTTTCGTATGGAGAAGAAATGCCTTCGTAAAGTTTTAAGACAACCCTGCTTAACTGTAACCAATTCGGTAAGGATCAATTTTAATACTTTAAACAAATAACTCTTTGTATTGACGAAAAGTCCCTTTTTATGCATGCCACCTACACGAAAAGATTCTCCCTGTAACTCTGTCCATAATTATAGTTAACACTTTATAAATATGTATAATATTTCGGTTTTTCTTAATCTTTCAAATGTAATACATAGGTATATGCTGTTCGTCCTGGCTAGAATATGGTAGACATTTTCTTTATTTATTTATTTATATGTCTTTACACAAATAGCGTCAAAGTTTTTATTTTTAAACACTTCCATATTTTACATTCGAGTAACAGACGTTATGTCTGTGGTTATGTCTTGTTATCATGCAATGTGATAAGAATCAACTGCAAATATAACAGGAAATATTACCTACACGTGTTAAAAATAACTTTACAAAGTTTGAGTTTTACCACGTTTTACTATTATGATTATTATTTTTTGTAATCACGTGTTAATTTGGAATTTTTCGGAAAGGATTTGTTACGAAATTTCAATATTTTGTGAAATTTACCTGTTTTGTACTGTGATTAAAATCTGTGTTCAATATTATTTTATAAGTGAATGTATGTTTAATGTTTATTCTTCTCTTATTTCAAAAATAGTATTATATGACAAGATGATGGAAGTGGATGGAAATATACAGTAAACTTTTATTTGTGTTGCTTTAAATTAGACACCAGATATAGATTTTGCACACCGAAAAAGTTATCAGATCTCCTGTAGAGCAAAGAGTCTAACTCTACACGTTTTTACTCTACACCAAAATCAAAATATGTGACTTAGTAAACTAGTCTACGAATATATCAAAAAGTGCACAAAAATCTGAAGTTTATTACCTTTTGTAGAAAATAATCTCTCAAAATCCCTGATTAACAGAGTCTATTTTGTCCGTCTGTTTTCTAACGCAGCAATTAAATTTAACATAACGAGGATTGTAATATAAACGTATCTCAGAGGTCTTAAAACGCAATAAAGGGAGTCACAAAAGTCATCTAGGTTTGGTTATCTATAAAACCTACTTCCTTGATGTTCTTTCGTTTACCTCGCTGAAGAGAAGCGATCTCAATCAGTTTTACTACTACACGAATATAGTATCGTAAAATGTAATAATGCTTTTCCACCAGAGATCTGCCATGCTTCGTTGCTGTGGATGCGTTTGATATTATCCACCAATCATATTCATTTCATCATTGCATTCATCCAAGAGCAACGTGGAATGCTATAAAAAAGATAACTAGTACTGGTGGGATATCTAATAATAATAGAGACATTCTGGCTATTGACGAAGACCCAAATATGGCATTTAATAAAATTAACCACCATTTTGTGAGCATTGGAAAGGAATTAGCAACTAAAATACTGGTGAATAGTTTTGACAAGTCTACTAATAATAATGATAATGATCAGAATAATTCTCAAGTGACACAGTTGAACTCGATAGCACTTCTGTATGTGGATGAAGAAGAAGTCGAAGCTGCAATACTCAGCCTTAAATGTAAAAGTGCTCCTGGTTGGGATAACATTCCAGCCAATATTATCCAAAGAGCTAGGAAAGCCCTAATTTCTCCCATAGTGCACATTATTAATCTGTGCTTGGATAAAGGGACCTTTCCCTCAGTATTCAAAAAGGCGATTGTCCGACCTATACATAAAGGTGGAAGCAAAGACAGCATTCTAAATTATAGACCAATATCTATTCTTTCGTCATTATCTAAAATCTTTGAAAAACTTTTACACAAACGTCTCGTCAACTATTTGAACAAATACAATATCATCTCTAACAATCAATACGGCTTTCGCAGAGGTCGATCGACGGAAGATGCTGTACTTGAGTTAACTAATGTTATCACAAGAAATATAGAAAACAGAGACAAAACTATAGCTATATTTCTTGATCTCGCCAAAGCGTTTGACACTGTGTCTATTCCCATACTTATTAACAAAATGGAATCTGTTGGAATTAGAGGAGGAGCATTGGAAGTATTTAAGGACTATCTACAAAATAGGTCTCAATTGGTTAAAGTCGACGAGTATATTAGCACTGAAGAATCTCTTTCTTATGGCGTCCCACAGGGAAGTGTTCTAGGACCGACACTGTTTCAACTATATGTCAATGAATTATGTGAGTTGCCCATTACGAACGCTAAAATACTTTCTTATGCAGATGACACAGTCTTGATCGTTCACGGTAGTTCTTGGAATAGCTGCCACAAAAATGCAGAAGCCACGCTACAAACAGTAATGTTGTGGTTGAAAAAAAACTTATTAACCCTTAATGTCAATAAAACTAAATTCGTTACTTTTGCTAGCAATCTGTCACAAATACCTGACGGTGAATTTTCTATTACGGCTCATAACTGCTTGCAGCAATCAGATACCTGTGATTGTAACTCAATTGGGAGAGTCTCTGAGATTAAATATCTAGGAGTAATAATAGATTCGATACTGCGTTGGAGTAGTCACATTCAGATGGTCTCAACTAGAATTAGAAAAGTCATGTACCCTATTAGAAAACTCAGACTAGTGAGTGATACTAAATTATTAAAAATCGTATATTACTCTCTAGGTCAATCGCTACTCACGTATTGTATTACAGTATGGGGCAACACACACAAAACAAAACTACTTCCACTCGAAAGAACGCAAAGAGCCTTGTTGAAAGTTATGTTGTGTAAGCCTTACTATTACTCCACCTCTTCCTTGTATAATGTTTGCCAACTCTTATCTGTGCGTAAACTTTTTATTTTCAATGCAATGTTAAAAAAACACAAAACAATAACATTTAATCCTAATAATATATTGATGCATCGGAGGAATTATATTGTCTGCATGACTGCAGCAGTAAGAACGGATTTGGCCAAACGTCACTTTAATGTTGGTAGCTCATTTTTTGTATAACAAAATAAATAAGTCTCTCAATATTTACTCTCTAACCTGTAATAAAATAAAACCGATTTTAAAGGAATATCTATTAAAACTATCATATGAGGACACTGAAGCTCTATTATTGTAAAGATCATAAAAAAAAACACACACACACACATTCTACACAAACGTATACACACAATAGCTGGGTCCACACCGGACGATCCACCGCGATCCGACGGACGGAGTATCGCCTAAACATTGAGTGAAGCCTAGTAATGGCGGCGACACATCCATGTGTGTGTGTGCCAGGTTGATTGCCAGATGCAATAAAATTACCCCACACTTTAGTATTTTTATTTTTCAATTTGTTATACTTTTTATGTGTACTCTAACTATTAGAACCTATGCATAAATACAATTACTATTTAGCTTTGACGAATCAACCACTGGAAAATGTATGAAAACTTGTTCAACCAATATTGGGGGGAGGAGAGATAATGTCTCCTTAATTATTATTAAAATAAATAAAATAAAATGTCAGTTTATAACCAAACAAATAGGAAACATGCTTCATACGATTTCAGTATACATACACTTGAAATTTTCAAATTAACTGTCTTATAACAGATGTCGTAGAAGTATTAATAATTGGCTGTGATATTTTTTTTTAATATGGTTGTTATATAAGGGTTAGCATATTATACATGTTTTTGTGAGAAGAAAATGCAAAAACAAATTTGCATTTTGTATGAAATTATTTTATCGTAATTTTAAAATTAATTAACTTTACATCAACGCCCCGACTTTTGGGAGAATGAAATTTTGAAATAATGGCAACACTATGGCAACAGCTGTCCTGATGACAATGGCGGCTGTATTTTTTTCTATAAATTTTGCCGTAATCATTTTATCATTAAAACATAAAAGAAATAACTTGCTTTCCTGTGGAATGTAATCCCTTGTGTTTTGTTATTTAAAATTGTACTGTTGCGACACCATTTAACCACGCAAGACGGCATTTTAAATATTTTTTGTGAAACAGTGACGCAGTTAATCAGTCGGTAGTTCACGACGTAATGGCGGCCGACTAGCTTACTATGGTGAGAGTGTGTGCGTGTTCATTGTCTTTACACGATTGCTAGCTTACTACGGTGGCTTCACGTTGTTTGTTCGTAAAACGGCATCCGTCTTTTTTTATACGTCCATGGTTACATAATTAAATATTTTATAAATTGTTTGAGTGCTTTGAGAAGGGGGAAACTATTGTAATTATTACATGCAATGTCTCATTTATTGTTGAAATAGAAGAAGAATAGTCAATGTGGGTAGTCGCAACTTTTAAAAATACGATACTTTTTTTAATTTATCTTCAAAATGTATATCGAGGTTAATTATTTCAATCTGTAGGTTCATTAATGATTCTGGAATCATGAGTGATATGTTCTCATTAGTACAGCTCCGCCCACATTTGATATCTATTGAACCTTCATTTTTAAATGAATCTATGAAAGTTGATTAAGGGCCAATTTTTCAATGCTTGGATAAAACTTATCCGTCCAATAAAGTATTACACGATAATATTAAAATGTCACGTAAACTGTCAAATACGGGCAATTAGAATACGTTTTTAAAATGGTAGTTTTATACATTATTCGACGAATAGGTAAGTTTTATCCAAGCATTGAAAAATCGGCCCTAAAATGTATTTTGGTATGTACAAATAAATGATGTTTCACAAATGAATATCCATTAGGTGTACGCGAATTGTAAATGTATTTTTTTTTAATAACGGAGAATCGGTAGTTTAATTTGTACATCTTTTAAGAAAAAACTTTCTTCTTTATTTATATTTGCAAATTTTTCTAAATCTGTTAAAAATTATACATCCCCTTCATCCCTTACTTAATACAATTCCAATTCCCATCTTTTTTATTCACATATTAAGTATACCTATTGATTGCTTTCACATATTATACCTATCTCAACAGTCAACATATTTTATCAAACTAAAACATAGTTCTGCGCAATTAATTAAAATCAAACCCATTTAAAAATCTTAATCTCTGATAATAATAGCATTTCCTGATCTCAAACCAAATTAAGACCACAGATACATTCGCAATTTAATGGCTTATGACTCAGTTTATGTATTTTTAAACCCGATTGAAGCAAATACTACATTGTGACGTACTTCTTAAGCAATAGAAAAGATAGGTCGATGTAGAAAGCGTGGGAGTTTCATTCATAAAACCTACGGTTTTGGATGACATCCAAACTTACAGAAGGACGAAAGTAGGTACGTGTTTTATAAGCAGTTTATGGGCATAATCAATTACTTAGTAATAAATTATTACATCAAGAATGACTCACTGCAGCTTGTTCTTTTAGATATTTGCCTATAAATAATAAATAATTATAATAAAAAAAGACGTGTGGCACTCGGGGACTGCCGCGGTAAAGCTATTGCATAGCATGCCTTCAAGCCACACCTCCGTGCCTGTCGGAGTGGGGAGCGTGAGGTTTTTCGTTACGCAATTTCTGGATTCGGTCCCCGCGCTCAAGGCCCGCGATAGAAGCTATGCAATAGCTTCATAAATATTTCGGGACAATTTTCACACACGGCACGATCTGATCCCATACTAAGCTTTCGCTTGTGATATGGAAACCAGATGGCTGATAATCATACATATACATATAATTTTAAATAAATACTTATATAGATAATTAACACCCAGACACAGAGCAAACTTCTATGTTCATCACACAAATATTTGCCCCGGGTGGGGATCGAACCCACGACCTCTGGCTTGGAAGGCAGGGCCACTACCAACCAAGCCAACCGGCCAGTTCCTATAATAAGTGCTTGTAAAATTCCTTTTTAGATCCGCTTTATCCATAATTATTATGAAGTAAATGAAAGTACAGATTCATTTTATTTTATATCCAACACATCCAACATAGATATTTTGTATAAATCAAAGTTTTTGATGCGTAGATAACATAATACCTATAATGAATTATTCAATATAGCCAAATGGAAATGAGCTCTAGTTTATTAAAATAATGAAAGTGAAAGTAATATGTATGGATATGTAACTGTCTGTTAAAAAATTAAAAAAAAAACAGTATAGCTGGAAGTAAAGCAACTGTGTATATTTATTAATAATATTATTATGTTTTATTATGTTCAAAATGTATTTTTTTTAATCACACAGTACCAACTTATATAGCGAATAAATTTATTAAATTGTCTATACTTACGTCATAACACCATAATACATTTATTTTATAAGACTGTTGTACAATAAAGAGTAAATAAATAAATAAATACAGCATCGTTTTGTATGAAATTTTGAATCAATAGGTACTTTATACCTAGTTTAACCGGGGTCTAATTTTCAATAATCGACCTTTTATTTTTTCGCTAAATGACGGGATACAAGTAGTAGAAATATATCTACACTAATATTATAAAGCTGAAGAGTTCGTTTATTTGAATCTAATCTCAGGAACTACTGGTCCGATTTGAAAAATTCTTTCGGTGTCAGATAGCCCATTTATCGAGAAAGGCTATAGGCTATATATTATCATCACGCTAAGACCAACAGGAGCGGAGCCACGCGACTGAAACTGCGGGGCGCAGCTAGTAATAATATAAACACGCATTCTAGCAAGGTACACAGATAATAATTACTCGATTACACTTTATTTTTATTTGTCTGCTGATTATACAAAAAAGGAGTCTCTTTGCATGCAATTTCATGCATTCTGCATCTAATAGTGAACTATTTAGTAAATTATCTCTATAGTTCAATTTGTTGAAGTAGCTTCAAGAATGAGACTAAACTTTTTGCTTATTAAAACTCTTAGAAATCTTAAAAAAGTATTATACTCGTATTGGTATAGTTTATTCCTATAGCTACTAGTTAGTTTTATCCCTACTGATATTGTACTTAGGCCAGTAGAAATCGACACTAAAAAACCCTAAATTCGCAAAGCACGATATAGTTCTGCATTTTTGGTATGTTGTTTGGATCAGTTAGGGTGATGTAAATCCCAATTTGCAACTTCGAAAAAGTTGTGCTCGCTGCGCACCGCGTGATAAACTGCGAAAATTTGGGTCATTTTCAACTTTTTGCTCTAAAAGTCATAAACTATGCGTTTCCGACAAGTAACATTCACTACATAAATAAAGCTAATTAAATTTGCAACAATTTAAGCCTAACCGCAGCTCTCTAAACCTTATAACAACTAAGTTGTGGCCTTTCAAAGATAGTCAGTTTTTCCCGAAAATTTCAAATTTTTAGTTTTGCTCCCATTTGAACCAAAATATTGGCAAAACCGCTCGTTCTATGAGAAGGTCGTAAAATAAAGTTGTAGAAAATTTAATTTTCTTTTATTAGAGCACAACACAATCACTCACAATCTGCATATCAAAACATAAGCTGGGAGTACCTCCACGCGGTGAAGGCGGTAACAGTGTAAACTGGCTAAAACTCCCATCAACTAAACACATTTGTTTCGGGCTTATGTTTTGTTTTTGATTTTCGCACAAGATAGTAATTGGAAGTAGCCTACCCGGTAACGCAGGGGAGCAGCCAAAAAACTATAAACTTATTAACGCGAACGAAGTCAGGCTAAAAGGTCTTAAAAATGTCGGTTCCACCGGAAGTCTGCTTCCTTGAATGAAATCATTGATCAAATCAAAGGCGAATACAAACCTGACATCAGAACTGTCAAAACACACCTCCAGAATCACTTTGGCGAGTGCAGCTTCTTAGTTAAACATTTAATTTGCGTATAATCTTTTTTCCTACTTTCCCAAATTTTGTAATTTTGTTTTTTACCTATCCTGCAAATGAAAAAGTATTATCCTTTTTATGATTTTATATGCCCTCAGTTTCAATTCTTTAAAAATCTATTTCTACCTTCTTTTTGTTGTTCAGATATTGTGAGTGAACTATTTGTCTCACAGACTTTGTTCTATGCTCTAATGAAAGAAAATTTAATGCACTACAACTTTATTATACGACCTTCTCATAGAACGAGCGGTTTTTGCCAATATTTTGCTTCAAACGGGAGCAAAACTAAAAATTTCAATATTTCGGGAAAAATGAACCATCTTCGAATGGCCACAGTTTAGTCGTTATAAGGTTTAGAGAGCTGTAATTAGGCTTAAATTGTTGCAAATTTAATAACCTTAATTTATGTA
>CAJQZM010024917.1:14735-29930 GCA_907164665.1 Colias nastes
AAAAAGTGAAAAAAGTCCAAAATTTTCGCAGTTTATCACGTGGTGCGCAGCGAGCACAACTTTTTCGAAGTTGCAAATTGGGATTTACATCACCCTAACTGATCCAAACAACATACCAAAAATGCAGAACTACATCGTGCTTTGCGAATTTAATGTTAATTTCCACTGGCCTAACTAGCTTACCGCCCGCGGCTTCGCCCGCGTTTTCAAAGATAAACCCACATAGTTCCCGTTCCCGTGGGATTTCCAGGATAAAACCTATCCTATGTGTTAATCCAAGTTACCCTCTATATGTGTGCTTAATTTCATTGTAATCGGTTCAGTAGTATTTACGTGAAAGAGTAACGAACACACACAATATACACATCCTCACAAACTTTCGCATTAATTATAATATTGTAAGGATCATAGTAGGATGGTTTCGTAATTGGCGTATTCGAGAAATTTTCTTTTATACACTTATTCACATCTCTAAAATAATTAACAACAAACTAATATAGGTAATGCAAGAAGCTATAATTAGCAATTAACTATTAATAATATCGGTGGTAAAATATTATTTTTTCGTGAAAAGCGCTTCTAAAAGAAGTCTAATTGAATTAATAAATCTTGGAGTTTATCGGTTTACGAATTAACGTCATTGCATATTACCACATTATGCCTTTGACCTTTAGAGTAATAGTTTTATCAATTTTGGCTCTAGTTCTGCAGCTCTCTAACTGCAGGTTTACAAAGCCAAGTCACTCCCACAGCTATTAGGCTATTTATTTTAAATGTGAGGTACTATATCTATCGAGTTTTGCCAACCCTTGCAGTTCAACCCAGAAACTTCTATATAGTTCCTAAATCCTTCCTTATTTATTACCTAGTTTATTGTAGAAACTTCCCATTTTCACTTTAAAAAATAACATACTATAGTTTAGAAAAACCACAAAACACGCTGAAATAAGGCAAGCTCATGACACTATTGTATTGTCACCAATTCTCGATTAGTGTTCAAAGTTTGAATTAGATCTGTTCGTTTAAATTGGGATAGAATCGAGTCCGAACTAGTTGCTTACATAGGTACAAACTGCAAACATACAGGTGATAAAAGCGTGTTTCAAAATTAAGACTAACCGTCGCCGCACACGAGCCACGGCCCACAGCCACAAACGCCGCCACGAGAAGCTAGAAGCGTGTAGCGTGTGGCCGTCTACCGTGTGCAGCGAGTCCATATAAAATGTATGAAAAGTGCAGGAAATATGCCGGTGGCGGCGTTTTGTGGACGGTGGCCGGTGGCCCGTGTGCGGTAGCCCTTAAGGATGTATGAATGTATGAATACTCTTTATTGTACATACATAAACAGAAATACAGTTTGTTACATGGTTGAGATAACTTATGAATAAATTAACTTATGATATAAAAAAACAAACTTAAAATATATATATGTACAAAGAGCGGCTTTATCGCTCGTGAGCGATTTCTTCCAAGCAACTCTATGTAGACAGATATAGTGAGCAAGAATTAAAGAGTAGAGTAAGAAGAGGAAAGAGGAAACACAGAAAAGTATTTTACATATAGAAGGAAACATAAGTGGATACATAATAGTACAAGAATAAAAATTATATAAACGAAAACTTAAATTTATACAGCTTTTAAGTATTTGTTACTGATTGATAGAAGATAGTAGTTTTTTAATTGAAGGAGTCGGTTACAAACCAGGTGAAGCTAATAAAAGCGCGTTAAAAAGTATAACAAGAAAGAAGGTTATAAGATAAATCCCACCGTGCTACAAGACACCGCCGGCGACACCGAGGCGACCCGCCAGCGACTATTATTTATTTCGTTAATTATACGTCTTAGCGCCCATTCCGACAGTAAACTCTTGTTTAGCCTGAGCTATAGTGTAAGAAATATTATAGAAAATTATACCTTTTTGCTATCGGTTCGTTGTAGAAGGTCAAAGATGAGTCGTTAGTGACCAAGGACATGTCATCTTGGATTTCATTGACCATTATTTTCAAAATGAAATATCCGAACTCAACAACAACAACGAACGTTTAAAGACAAAGTATAAGCCAGTATAAGCGGACATCGGAAGATTGAAGATTATATTAATAGGTATCTATTACGTCTGAATATCCTATTTTATCAATTGAATACTAGGGGCAGTTCCTTAATATTTCTTTAAAATTTTAATTGATTAAATTGTAATTAATCTATACAGTGGAATCAAGTAAGCTATAGCTAAAATAACTGTCTTCAGATTTCAACTTTGTTTTATTTTCGCAATACTTATAGCTCTATTATAATTATTATATTGGTTAAAATATATTGGTTCAGTCTAACCAATAGGTACATATATTTTATTTAAAAGCTGCTAACGTCTAAACTTGATCAGCAATAGGGCCTTTAGATATCGGCAAAATGCAAATGGTAGTAAATATAGGAAAATTAAACAATGTAGTCCGATCAAATGACTGCATTAATACTGTTTATTACCTGACCAAGTAATAGTAAGACGCATTCAACCTGAGATATGAACAGAAGGATCTTTAAAAGTAGGTATCCGATGCGATATTGCATGCGACACAAACCAATCTACCAAAACCATTAAAATTATTCGACTTTAACGACAACAAAATCGTTGTTGATGTGTGTACTATATGGTCTATAGGCTATGATATATAAAAAAGCTAGATACGTTACCCGCTCTCTATTTTGGCAAGAAAAAACTCAGCTAAGTGCCCGAGTTTCACTTAGTCACGCACCATTCAGCGTCGTGGCTGGACGTTCTTTTTATATTTTAATCGGCAGTTGTTATTACGAAGTACATGAGTGAGACATGTATTATGTCTCGTGCGTGAGAGTGAAAGAGAGAACAACTGTATTGGTGATAATGCGTTAGTAAGTAGGTATGTATTAATTACGCTGTTTTTTAGTGCAATGATGTTGGCGTATGCCGCGCCTACTAGTATAATAGGTCATTGTCTATAGGTACCAATACATAATTATTTAAGAGACATGAACATCCGCATGACATTAATTGTCAATTAATTTACCTACAACCGCTTTTGAGACAAGTTTGAGACCTAAGTAAAGTCATCATACTTACTCCTGGCGCGTTTTAATATTCGCATCAAAATGACGAGAATTCTCCAATACGATATCCGATAGTATAAATCGGATCGGATAGTGTAAAAGATCTCCAATACGCTTGCGAGCCACGTGTAAGAACAGCTGTAAGACGATGTTAGAATGTTGATTAAACACTTACAGATTTTGAATGCAACTATTACTTGGGAACTTAGCTTTGCCGATTTCTTATCTGTATTGACTGTAATATTCTCTTTGTTGTGGTAGCGTTATCTACTATTAATTATTAGTACACTGTGGTTGAGGTATTAATCAATAATAATAATATAATATGGAATCATAGAAGTTTTATTAATGCATGCTTTAGTGTAATTGTAACACATAGGGGAAAGGGGCCTAAAGTGGGCACAGAGCCTAAAGCGGGCACTCAGTATAGTATCGGAATTTTAAATAATGGCGCGCGCGCGACTCGTGAGCACGATCCCCGCACCCCTCCCACCTCGCGGCAGTCGTTGGATTCGCTTGCGAGCACGCATTTACAAGCTGCAACAAATAAATGTTTTTCGACGATTTTTGAAAAATATTGCAAGGTATGTAATATGTGTTCTTTTTATTTTGGTGTTTACAATCCTTTAACCAAAATTTGTTAGTTATTAAGTGGCTATCTGGCCATATTTTGGTTCTATAAAAATCCACGTGTCTAAAAATTTTGAGGTAGAATTTCGTCTGAACCTTTCAAATGTCGAAAAAGGCAAAGCGGGCAGGGTAAAGCGGGCACGCGCCCGCTTTGCCCCGTCCGCTAAAATGTTACATTCTTTTGTTAATTTGCTTTTTCCTTTCAGATGACCGCTTATAACCGGCGTAAATATAAGCGTAAAACTTCACAAGCCTCATGGCAACGCTCAACTATGCAGCAAGCAAAACGAGAAGTGCAAGAGCATCGACCACACAACCACAGTGGTTGTGTGGTCGATGTGCAAGAGTTAGGAAAACCTGTCAAAAAAGTAACAACTAAATATGGGATTCCAAGAACGACATTGCAGACATCTTACATCGGGTTCGTGCAATGTAAAGCTTGGTAGGTTTACTACTGTCTTTTCTACGGAAAAAGAAATGGAGCTTTTGGAATACGTAATCCACATGGACTCTTTATTTTACGGGCTGTCTAAACAAGAATTTTTGGAACTTGTATACCTACCTATTACATTATTTTAGGATTTATAAATAAATAAATATATAAAATAATTGTATCGCTTATTAGAGACTAAATAATGATAGACTGTAAACAGGGCGTTATTTTTTTAAATATTATTTCAGATATATATCTGGAAATATTGTACCTAAAAGTTTAAAGCTCTTAAGAAGTTCCTTTGTTTCATATTTAAAAATAATTGTATGACTGTTTGAAATACATAACTTATAAAATATTTTTGTGTCTTTTACTCTATTTATTATTGTATATATTATTTGTGGCTGTATATTTTGAAATCTACTGTTTAAATCCAGGCCTGAACGCTTTACCCAACTACTGCCCGTTTTGCCCTAAACGAAAGCCCGCTTTAGGCCTCCCCTTCGGGCAAAGCAGGCAATCGTAGGCTTTTAGTAATCTGTTAATAATTATTATATACTTTAACTTTTGACAAATTTAACCACTTAGCATTCAAAAGTATTTATTAATGGAACTTTTGGCAAAAAAATAAATGGATTAACTTCTTTTCAAACTTCATTTTTTTTAATTTTCCGGTAAGGTGCCCCCTTTGGGCCCATCTCCCCTACTATTCTTAATTATTAATTGTGAATAATTAACATTACTCTTATAAAAGTAAATTATACATAAAGTATCGCATTATATTTCACAATTCACTAGCTAGCACTATTGCCCCGGGGTTTTACCCGCAGTGCTCCGTTCCTGTTGATCTTAGTGTGACAATATAGCTTAAAGCCGTAGAGGGAGAATGAACTATAGAGACAACATCGGCGTATACCCGAACGAGATGGCGAATCCTTACGTCAATGTTGCCAACTTTTACAAAAACTTTTTATCCGAAAAACTGGCAAAATATCTTTAAATGTTTGGGTATTTTTTGTAAGATAGGTTTATGAAGAAAAAGACAGATTTGTAAAGATTTTGTAATTTATTAACTTACTACCAACATAAAAAAAAAAACTTATAATTAAGAGTTAAGGACGGTAACATATTCTATGATTTTTTACTAGTAACCACTTCTTCCTTCCGGTAGCTCGAATCCATCTGCTTAATGTGTTTGTTTCTTTTGGAAACCTAAAAAAACATATTTAATATTAATAAACATTTCACGATTTTGGGGAAAATTTTTATCCAGTACTGGTATCCCTCATGTTAATCACATGATTATACCATAAAATTTAAAACTACGTAAAAACAAATGGCGTCCTTAACCTCAAGAACACTTCTTAATTTAGTCGGATAACACAAAAAAATGTTTACGTCTATTTTGATGAAAATATTATATATTTGCAGATAATTTCACATTAGAGAGAATGAAAATGGATTAATTATAACCAGGTCTATAAAACAATATACTTCAAATAAGTTTACTTACGTGTGAAACATGTGTGAAAGGTAATATTTGGTAATCTTCGTTCCGGCCGATTTTTACAACCAATCACACTACAACGCACCATATTTTCACTTTAAGTCGGTTTAAAACAGATCACTGTCAACGTTAATTAAACTTTGAAGTCACATATCAGCGAGAAAAAACAGAAAACTAGCAAAACAATGGACTGTAGCCGTTTGTTTGGGACAAACTAGCATCGCATAACATGAAAGAAACAAAAAACAATGTTTCTGTCTCGCTTGCTCTAAGCTTTATAGTCTTAAGTTTATTTCTCTCACGCATTTCTTGTCATTTTAGTGCCTCCTCTATAGTTCATTCTCCCTCTACGCTTAAAGCCTTCCTCATTATAAATGGGCTATCTGACACCGAAATTTTTCAAATCAGATCAGTAGTTTCTGAAATTAGCGCGTTCAAACAAACAAACTCTTCAGCTTTATATTAATGAGTAATGTATAGACTTCGAGAGACTTCGAGCTTCTTTGTAAAATGTTTACACGCCATTCAGGTTTAAAAATTAATAGATAAGCGTATATTTTTATACCTGTCAATATTAATCAAACGTCAACTAATAAAGAAAATAAAACCTTTTAGCTTGGCAAATTAGTTCAAAATATAAACAGGATAATGTTGTTTGTAAGACTGCGTATTGAGATTACCTTAACTTTAACTGACTAATCCTATTTTAATATTCTTCAACGGATAAGTTCTTTTAAGATTCGCTTTTCTCTCCTGATATTTCAAATTTACACTGAAATATTATTTCGTAATATAACTTACATACATGTTAATATGTGTATGTACCTACCTCAATAAAAATAATATATTTCAAAAATGACAAAAAAAACACAGTAACTAACTAGGATGAAACCATAAGGGAAAAGGAGGGGAGGAGAAAAATGAAATTCATGTGAGAAAAATGAAAGGAAAAATAAATTACGGTCGAATCGAGTTCGAGAAGTGGGAGATATGGGTTTTTAAGGGTAAAAAATGGTTATCTCGATTTTCGACAAAGCTACACCTACAAGTCCTACTTATGGAAAAAAGTTACCTACATCGCAAATTTGGAGATAATAAAAAGATCCACAACTTTTGTGTTTATAATTTTTTCACGTCAAAACCTCAAGATTTATTTGAAAATTTTAAATAATTGGCTTTATTTTCCATGTCTTGTAACATTTTTCGAATAGTAGAATCTGTACAAATAAAATTTTGTTTTGTTAATCTGTGAAAGCTGTGACTTGACAATAATACGACTGTCGACCATCTGTCGACCAACTGTCGACTACTGAGTACTGACATTTCAAAATTTCAAATCACTTGGCGTCGCAGAGTTTCTGTTTATTAATATTATAAACTTTATTGTTAATTACATACAATGGTAAGATTAAATTAAGATTTAAGTTTGTTAGGAAATTTACTTCACTAATGTTAAATTTGTTTAGTATTTTTCACAAACGTATAGCTTGTTTGTCGGTGTTATAATTGCAATGTCATTCATTTGTTACATTGCATAAAAAATGCATTTAACTAGTTATAACTTGAGTTCTATTAATAAATAATGTTTCTTGTCATATTGCCTTACATTTGCTGTTAAAAATATTTCATAAAAGTCTGTATTACAAATTGGTGATAGACCGAAAACATAACCTCTCAGCTCTCATTAACAATGGTAAATTTCAGTTTCGCAATCAGTACGACAGTGACGTCACAGTATGGAGCCCTCAAGGTCGTCTCCACCAAGTGGAGTATGCTATGGAAGCCGTGAAACTTGGGTCAGCAACTGTGGGTTTGAAAAACAAACAATTTGCCGTGCTCATAGCTTTGAAGAGAGCAGTTAGTGAATTGTCAGCTTACCAGAAGAAAATCATACCTATTGATGAACATATTGGTATTTCCATTTCGGGATTAACAGCTGATGCTAGGATGCTAAGGTAAATTACAACTTACATCTAGTTTATACCCATAAAAAGTTTCTGTAAACTATGTTTAACATATAACTAAGTTTTATATGCGTTAAATTCAAAATTGTCAGTTAATTATGAATGTTTTCAATATTTAATAGATCTAATATTGCTATGATTATGAGAAAATAATTTCTAAAATAGGATCTTTTTACAGTAACAATTTTTGAAATAATAAAGCTATCTATATTATAATAATTTAAACAACTTAAAACGATTCAAATTTATACATTTCAGTCGCTTCATGCGCACAGAATGTCTCAACCATCGCTACGCCCATGACGCTCCAATGCCAGTCGGCAGACTTATCTCTCTTGTGGGTAATAAGATGCAGATTTGTACTCAGAGATACGACAAGCGGCCTCTTGGTGTTGGTCTGTTGGTGGCTGGGTATGATGTAAGTATGAATTTAAAGGTATTATTAAGCAGAAGTGATAGTTTGGTTCAAAATGCTGATCTTAGTAACTAGCTTCAAAATGTAAGATGGATAATTTCTGTGGGTAGGAATGGAAGAAGGTTATTAAGTCTTTAACACTTAATTTTAATACATATATCTTCTAACAGTATGTGTCTGCTACAAAGATAATATTTAAAAAAAATACCTAATGTGAGTGAAGCTGCAGGCATTGTTAAGTAGTTAGATATTATGTATGTCTAACTTAATTATTACAAGTTCATCATTACATAAATTAAGTAACACTATGTAACTGATTTTACTGATGAACATCACTTACTTAAATTCATTGAGATTTTATCACAAAACTTTTTTCTATTCTATTTCTATATTATTGTACCAAAGACATTGTCACTTAAATATAACACCATTATACATTCTTTACAGGACCAAGGACCACACATCTACCAAACCTGTCCGTCAGCCAATTTCTTCGACTGTCGGGCTATGGCAATTGGTGCCAGGTCTCAATCAGCGAGGACCTATCTGGAGAAACATTTGAACACCTTCCAAGATAGTGATCTGCAGGAGTTGGTCGCTCATGGTCTTAGAGCGTTGCGTGACACACTGCCAAATGAAGTTGATTTGAATACTAAGGTAATTGATTTTGGATATTATTGTATGCAGTTAGAGCTAGCGCGCAAGAGCAACTTTTGTCTCCGCAACTATTTTGTCTCTCCCATCAACTCTATAGGAAGTTGCGTCGCTACGTGCGCGCACTTTCTTACTAGCCCATAGAGTTGATGGGAGAGACAAAATAGTTGCGGAGACAAAAGTTGCTCTTGCGTGCTAGCTCTTAAATGTGTAACAAGATTACAAATGTATTTGGAAAGGGGTTTGCCCTGCCTTTGTTATACAATATCTTATGGATTGATGATAAATTAAATAGTTAGAAGAAATATTGTAAATATTACTAGTATCTCATGTTGTGACAAAATCTATACAGTAAATGAAAAAACAAAGATTATGTAATTATATTAATTTCTAAAGTATCTGTGAGTAATTCATTGCTTGATGCTCATTCTTTATAGAAAAACTAGCGACCCGCCCCGGCTTCGCACGGGTGCAATGCAGATACTAAATACACTACAGAAAAACTGTGAACGTTGTATATAAAAACATAGCGGCCCGCTCCGGCTTCGCACGGGTATAAAATACATAGCCGGGCGGCCGGCCGGTACCGCCGCAAACGCTACGTCCCGCAATTTTTAAATCTGTAATATCTTCGAAAATATTCACTTATA
This sequence comes from Colias nastes, assembly GCA_907164665.1. Classification (NCBI taxonomy): domain Eukaryota; kingdom Metazoa; phylum Arthropoda; class Insecta; order Lepidoptera; family Pieridae; genus Colias; species Colias nastes. Next base: position 24,073 of record CAJQZM010024917.1, read on the forward strand.
TCAACAATGTATTCAAGGTTAGGTCAACCAATTTAATTGGTTAAGGATTAATGCTGTATTGGTTAAAATCGCTTCGAAAATTAGCCATTATTTGTCGTAAAAAGTAAATGACAAAAAAAAATTATTGTGGGTTATCCATAAGAGATAGACATATACCATCGCGGACTTTTCTGTAGACCTTTTCAATGTGTATAATACTTAGTACATTATTTTGATAAAACTCGTAGGGTTCAGCCTGCGTTTGCAATGTAAGCGGAAAAAATGTAATTTTTTACGACATCACATTAGAAACCTCAAAAATAACAGTACTTCTCTACTATTTAATGGATGTTATTATACATATAAACCTTCCTCTTGAATCACTCTATCTATTAAAAAAAAAAGCATCAAAATCCGTTGCGTAGTTTCAAAGATTTAAGCGTACAAAGGGACATAGGGACAGAGAAAGCGACTTTGTTTTATACTATGTAGTGATTAACGTTCAGTATGTTTCCACATGGATAAAAACTAGAAATAAAAAAAAAGACGTGAGGCACTCGGGGACTGCCGCGGTAAAGCTATTGCATGTTATGCCTTCAAGCCACACCTCCGTGCCCGTCGGAGTGGGGAGCGTGAGGTTTTTTCGTTACGGAATTTCTGGATTCGGTCCCCGCGCTCAAGGCCCGCGATAGAAGCTATGCAATAGCTTAAAAAGAACACATGAAATTAAAATAAGAGACATTTAAACTGTATTTATTTGATTACAGAACGTATCGATAGCCATAGTTGGTCCCAAAACGCCTCTCCGTGTGTCGGATGAAACAGAACTAACAAGATACCTGTCCCTCGTGGAGGGCGAAGAGCGACGCGGGGGCGGAGCCGCCACGGGCGACGCGGGGCCCGCGCCCGAGGGCCCGGGGGACCAGGGGGCCCCGCAGCCGCAGGTAAGGGCCCTGACCACTTGAAAGGAAGATAAAAAAAAAGACGGGTTGCACTCCGGGAGTGCCGGCAGAAGTGAAAACTTGATTATTAACGTTGAGCATGTTTGATATTTTGGAATGGTATCCGTCTTACGCTTTTTCGATCAGGTCACGTGTCCTGACGCGAGTTTAAGATTTTATACCCATTACAGAAAAAGTGCTCAACGCCGCTAAAGAAGTTTTCACTTCTAAAAGAAACATTTGACTCCACAGTATAAAAAAGAGTGTGTGTTGAGCACACGTGTCAGAAGTGAAACTTCTTGATACATGTTTCAAAGAAAGATGGAAAGGAACATTTGACTCCACATTATAAAAAAGAACGTGTGTGTTGAGCACACGTGTCAGAAGTGAAATTTCTTTGGCAAGATTCAAAGATAACAAAATCGTCCCCTTACTCCATGACGTTACGTTGCCATGACCCGACCTTGAAATTTTACTCACAACGCGCTTAAAGAAGTTTCACTTCAACAATTATTACAAGTTCTATAGCCAAAGTAAAGTCCCGTGTCCCCAAGTGGCAGATGCATACATCTGTTTCACTGATCGATTTTCTTTAGGGACAAGTGTCAATGTACAACAAAACAAGATTAATTATAATTATTGTACATCAATGCTCCTATGTAAGTATATCAGAATATTATATATGTTACAGTCAAAACCCTGAACCAGTCAATATCCTTATTGACGGTTATTAAGGTTATTAACTGATTTTGTCAGATAAAATCAGTCAATAAGGATATTAACCGACGCCCTTAGTCAATAACCTTAATAACCGTCAATAAGGATATTGACTGGTTCAGGGTTTTGACTGTAGCATATACAATATACATATTCTGATATACTATACTATGAATGAATGAATGAAAATGCTTTATTGCTTTGAAAAAAACATAAATACATAAAACAAAGACTTTACAGAAACAGCAAAGGGCGGCCTTATCGCTAACCTAACCACCTGTGCTATTATAACCTTTTTATTAAGTTGTGTCCTTGTTCTACTCTGAATCTTGTATTATATGGAACCCTGTAGCCTGTGCTATTCAGAGCTAAAATAATTGCGACCTGTCTTTTTAATGTTGACGATAAATTTAGTTGAAAATAGTTATTGGAACTAGGTGCTAAAAGTATACTGTATCTTTTTAGATGAATTAAACCAACACGAAAAGTATGAATACAATTGAAAGTTGATTAGGAACACAGATACGAAAATCTAAATGTTTTCTATCACAGTATGAAAAATGGGGCATAGCAATAAAATAAAAATCATTAGAGAAATTGAATAATTATGTATTTTTAAAATATAATATTTTTATTTTATCATGATAATAATGAATACATTAAATGGTATTAAAAAAAAATAAGTATGTATGTATCTATGTATTAATACATACATCTACGTCGGCGTTGTAGAAAACAACATAACGACAGAGGGGGTGTAGCTTAAACTGCTGTCTGATTCGTCGTCAACGTCGGCCAGTGTCGTTTTACCTTCTGGGTCTCTTGGTATAATATCCATTGGTAAATCTTCCAAATCGGATACATATGCCCATTTCTCGTAAATATACAAAGCAGTATCGCGCGCATTCTGACTTGGAATAGAATTTATGTCGACTCTTTGAAATGCCTCTTCGACTGAAGATCTCACAGCGCGTTGAGCGCTTCGCTCGTCAAATGTCTCGTTCCTAAGCTTCGCGTCCATCGCTATTTCCAAGAAAGTTGTCCATCGTGGGCGATAGTAATAGCGGATAACTTCAGCCCACTGCTTGCACGCATAGTCTGTTATTTCTCCATTCGGCCCCCATAGTGTTATTTGATTTCTAGCATTAAATTCATACACATAAGATTCAGTTACATCCGCCGCCCATTTTGTTGCACCCGATAGCCATTTTGTTATAGTGAAATCGGCGTTCGAAGCTAAAATATTTTCCATGTCGACCATTACGTCTAGAAATCTATTTATCGATGCATTGAATGTCCAAGTGTTTGTGAATCGGTCGTTCAACACCTGAAGGTATAATTGATCAGCTCTATATTGCAAAGCTTGCCTGGTGACGTCAACGAGGTCGTGTTCGAAACCATCTCTACAATCGGAGGTGGCGGAGAAAACGAAATTTCTAAGCGCATTAAATAAGTCGTCGCTCTTGTACCAAGCCCACGGTCGTATTTTGAAACTGGGCCGCCGTGTTACCACGTATTTACCTCTTATTTTGTTCAAACCATTAAAATCGTATACACTTTTGAATAAATATCGCCACGCACTGGCTGTTGTGTTACATCCGTACCGCCGCTCTGCGTAATCGGCCACCCATTTGTTTAGATCCTGTACCGGTGACGCGCGCCACGCAGACTCCAACATTAAATCATAAACAACATAATTCTGATTAATCCCTTCAGGTGTCAGACCAATACCGATCATCGTGCTGTTAATTCGCTTTCTAGTCTCATACACATCGTTGTTTATCGTATTAATGCTACCGAACATACCCAGGGTGCCTCCGAAGTTGTGTAACATACACCAAATAAAAGGTTGACCGTAGTACATACGATAGAGATTATATTGAGGCCACTGCTCTGACTGGAGATCCAGAATGAGCATTCTTCCCAAGGGAACTGAGGTCAAAAAGGACTGCACTCGATCCAAAGGCCACAGTAAAGGATTGTGCACAAACATCCAGTTTTGTAACACCCAAACTGCATTTTCATCATGTTCAGTCAGCGTTGTAAAAATTGCTGATGCTGTTTTTTGAACTAACAGTGTAGACCACGGTTCGATTTTGATTTCATTGAAGGGATCGGCTGTGTAAATACCGCTCGTTCCTACACCTTCGGTGACTTTTTTCAAAAACATTTTACCTACTCTGTTGAATAGCGGATCTAACGGGCTCAAAAATAGATTGCAGCAGTAATCGGTGTTGAATTTATTCCAAGTGCTTACTGTATAGAATGCGGATGCGGGAAAAATGCGTTCGAACGCTTTCGGGACGTGCCCATTGAATGCGGGGAATATGGGGACCATTCCGAGACGAAACATTTGGTCCACGACATTCGATTGGATTTCCATTTGACCATTGTGCCACGATTGAAATAGTGGTCCGCCCCATCCGTGAACATTTCCCATCCTGAGCCACGAGAGAAATGCGGGCCCTGTGAAATGTTCGCTAATTTCGTCGTCGGTCATTCCTAATTGTTTGTAAATGCTCGCCCAAGCGGCTTCTTGTGCGATCGGTGCTAGGGCCAGGTTAATTCCGTTCAACGCCATCCACTCGACGTGGCTGGTCCAATCTGGGCCCTGCCACCACAAAAAACTGTACGACGCAGTGCACACATTTTGGTAATAGCGAAACCTGTCATTGGCTATAACAGTTTCGTCGACTTCTGGTAACGGATCAGGTATATTGACGTGCTGTACTTGCCACGCTATTTGACTCTTGCAATACTTTTTGAGGTAATAATTGAAGCCCCATACTGCCGCAACGCCAGTGCTCGCTCTTATATGCAGTTGTCCGTTCACCGTCCGTAGCACAAACACATCCTTGTGGTTAACAAATAAAACTGGACTAATGTACACGTCGACGTTATTTAGATACTTGTTTATTATCTCTTGGGCGGCTTGTTTTTGCACTTCGGCCGATGTTTTCGTTTGCAATTTTACAGGGTCGAGATAGTCTAAATTTAGAGCTGTAGCCGGGAGTAAGTAAATAATAAATGGAAGAATTGCGAAGTGCATAGCGACTGTATTTGTATACGGGTTTGGAATGAATGGTTCGTATAAACGGTATAAGTGAATAATGGCCAGTGACCGATGACCGCGTCTCGGTGTGTGAGATAAGCAAACAAGTGGGTTTAGTCCGGGATACATCGCCCATTTTTGCAAGTGATTACTATCAAGCTAATTTTTCGTGAGTAGCTTTATTTTGATGAGATGCCCAATAATTTCATGTATGAAACTCTCGATTGTGGTAGCTACCAGAGGAAACAAGGATAAAATATTTTGATTTGATGGTTCTCAAATATTAATTACTAACTGAATGTTTTTTTTTGTTCAATCTCAAGATAATTATCTAAATTATTCGAAAAAATATTTGTCCTACAAAATCTATGGTTTGATCAAAGAGTCCCCCTTTCCAATGTGTATCGATAACGAAGTCATCATAAATGATTACTAACAAGCTGATTTTTTTATTTTCACTTATTTAATACTTATATAATTCAACAGACATATTGTCCTACAAATTGCGTAATAAATATTTGAGAACCGTCAAATCAAAAATTTTTATCCTTGTTACCTCTGTAAGCTACCACAATCGAGAGTTTCGTACATGAAATTATTGGGCATCTCATCAAAATAAAGCTACTCACGAAAAATTAGCTTGATAGTAATCACTTGCAAAAATGGGCGATGTATCCCGGACTAGTTATCTGAATTTGTTTAGATGTTTGTCTTGTTTAAATAAAGAACTCTATTCATCTTATCCAAGTTATAAAATTCATTGAAATCTAAATAAATATCTTATGACATCATTTAATATTTAAAATTGGTAATAATGGTGAAATATCAAACTATTTATAAACAAAAAAAAAGAAAAAAATTTGTATGACCCCGACGTGATTTGAACACGCAACCTTCTGATCTGGAGTCAGACGCGCTACCGTTGCGCCACGGAGTCGTTGAGAGTTTAGTCGAAATTATCCATTATAATCTAAGAGCCCACGACGGCCAGACTTTCCTTTCTTTAGGAAAGTTGAAAGTTTCTCTGTATATGTCTCCGATACAGATAAGAACGACTAGCGATTATCAAGTCTGAGTTGTGGTTACTTTGGCAGGAAACAGGTAGTAAAGGTGTATAAAATAGTACCTAACTTTCATTATAGTTTAAAAGCTAAATTTTATATATGTTA
>CAJQZM010024918.1:4114-29657 GCA_907164665.1 Colias nastes
CGGAGCCCCGCTTCGCGGGGCTCCTATTTCTGTGTAGTTTTTTTTTTAAGAAACCTAACCTAACCTAACCTAACGGCTAACCTAACCTAAACTTGATTTTTTTTTTGCGCGTCGACGGAGCCCCGCTTCGCGGGGCTCCTATTTCTGTGTAGTTTTTTTTTAAGAAACCTAACCTAACCTAACCTAAAGGCTAACCTAACCTAAACCTAACCTAACGAATTGAGGGCGAATATCTCGGCCATTTTTTATTTTAGAGAAAAGTTGTTCCTATAAAACATGCTTATATTAGCGTAATCTTTACGATAAAACAATAATAAATAGGTGTTATAATGACACCAACTCCATCAAAAATTTCTAAGTCCTGCGCCCCCTTTGCCTTAGTCCAACCCAACTAGCTTTAGTGTTAATAGGTTATCTAGTAATCCGAATAATCGGACGATTAAATTATTTTATTCATCCGGTAATCGGACGATTAAATTATTTTATTCATCCGGTAATCGGACGACTAATTTATTTTATTCATCCGTTTAGCGGACGACTAGACACTTCGTTCATTTTTATCCTTTGTCATCTCGGGACGAGCGACTAGTGCCTAGTAGAACCGCATTTTAATAAAAAGAATACCTAAGTAGTTACCTATCCATTTGTTACTTCCAGGAAAATTTTGAGTACCTATACAGCAGACTCAACAGAAGAAACGCACTGTGTAGTTTTATTACAAAGAGGGATTCTTTGGTTTCACTATTTCTATTCTTAGCTTAGCTTATTTTCTTTGAAGCTGGCGGAAAACTAGTAAGGTATGTTATTATTATAAAATAGTAGGGGAGACCGAGTTTGGTTGTCTCACGGGTTGGTTGTCACAGCGGTCTTAACACAAAACTGAACTATCGAATATGTCTGTTGAACAGCGTGGCAAGAGCGATACAGTGACAACGCTGTCCCCACTTCGCGTCAGACCGCTCCGATCTGCCGTGAGGGCCTCACACGTGTTTATTGTTTTCGCACAGCAAAAGTAAATTTTTGTGCTGCTGTGTCGAACCTCGTAATTATACGTTCTTGTTTTACAGTAATAATCTTTCAGTTCATTTGATGATGATGAAATGTGTTTTATAATATCGTAGTATAGTTTTTTAGATATTCATTGATCGGAATTTATTTTCAGTGTTATTTTTCTAAAACGTGTTATGGGACTCGTTGTCACAAATTTTCGGGGGCTGGTTGTCACATGTCAACCAGACCCCTGTATGCGAGCTGACTTTATTTGCGTTTTGAGGTTGTTTGTTTCAGCCGTTAATTTTCAATCAACACCGGAAAATCACCCTAACAATCCTGCTGGAAGTCCATCTATCCTTGATGACTCTATATTGACTCACGATTATTATTATTTGCTAAAATTGTGATTCTTAATATTCAGACTGAAATAAAGACTGTCTACGGTTTCATTTGGTTAAGAGTTCTTAATTAAAAACTATTCCGTAAAATTATAAGACCAAAAAGTGACTTTCTATTTATAAATTGCCTGTTATTTAGTATGTGACTACCTACCCTAGGCATTGTGACAACCATCCCTGACCCGGGGTTATAAGTCACATTTTTCTTTAGAGTGAAAATACAAAATATTTCTACAACTGATAATATTATACAAAAATACGTTTATTTCTTTTGTAACAGAATAATTACACTATCTTTTGGTATACAAATATCATTCCTAAACTTAGATCATTAAGTAATTACTTAATGATCTAAGTTCCTAAACAACGTATTTTGGAAGTTACATAAAAAAAGTTAAAAATGTGACTTTCATCCCCGCTCTCCCCTACTGTTGTAGTTACTATACTATTTTAGTAAGTTGTTTTTCTTGAAAATAAACTTAGGAAGTCCTTACATTAGGTAGGTACCTACAATTTTGAGTCCCATGATTGAAGTAGGTAAGTAGTTAGTTAGTTTTATTATATAAAAACTTATAACGTATTGCCAGAATTCATGTCAAAATTAAAAAGCTATGATAGGCTATGATAAAATTATTATCATGACAATTTTCTGAGTACTTATACAACTTTACAAATTATAATAAATCTCAGATTAAATTATTAAATAAACTTTTAAAAATGCCAAGGCTTAGTGACAATTACTACCAAAGGAAATGTTACTTCGAACGGAACCAAGTACCGACCCAAACCGTGATGAAGAATAAAATGACTCCTGCACTCGCTAATGTGTATTTCAAATCAATGACTCCCAAATTAAAAGTACTGGCAGGGCTTGAGCCCCCTATGAAGGGCGGTGGGAATGACTGGTATGTCCCGCCCCACGAAATATTAGCTGGAAGGACGGTTATGAAACCGGTTAAGAACGAACACCTTTCTAAGCTAGGCTTCAATGGTATAGACTTCTTTGGAGAAAGATTAGTAAAAGACCATCGTCGGGAGATGGAAGAAGAAAAACGTAGAATTCTTGAAGCGAACGACGACAGTTGGAAACAAAGAATTGAGCTGACCTGTTGTCGCCTGTGGGACGACTCGTCTAGAGAGGCCGCAAAACAAAATACCTCAAAAATCCAACAAGCTTTTCATGAATTTACCGACATTTATAAAACGTCAATTAACAAAATTGAGACGATGTTATTTGACGCCGCAATGAAAGAAATCGAACGAAATAAAGAAAATACCCATTTAAAAATGAAATCACGCTATGAAAAATTTCTTAAACAGCAAGCGACTACATTATATAATCAATATGAGAATATATTAGAGAAAGAAAAGCAAAGACAAAAAAATGAATTTATTCAAAACATTGATCGGGGTCGGACCGCTATCGCAAATCAGCTACACGATATCAAGCTGGACAAGCACATGGCTGTAGAAAAATTGCGCCTGTTTTTAGAATGTCAAAACTTGGCTTGCCAAACGTATGTAGCCCTAAAAGAAAGAGAAGAATGCAAAAAAGAAATGGATGCTTCCGAACATGAACACAGAAAAAAGATGAACAAATTGTCGGAGGAAATAACAATAAAAGAGATTGAAATAAAATTTGCAAGAGAAAGAGAAAGGAAAAGACAAGAGTTCATTAAAATTTGGAAGAAAAAAGTATGTCATGTCGTGAAAAGATTCCAAGATTTCGTCGGTTATTGTTTAAATCTTTTGCCAGAGCATGCAGATTTCTTTTTAAATATGGAAACTTTAATGCTGTTACAACTAAGTGAAGCATTGGAAAATCCTTCAGTAGAAAGTATTTTCGTTTCCGAAAAAGAATCATACAAAGGCCCAACCCCGAAACCTCATCCATTTTATGTATTTTGCGACAAAGGATTCAAACCGAAATTGGATGATACGCTGTGTCCCAAACACTGTACGTCGAGTGCTTCACAACTACCAGTGGTAGTCGTTAATGATAGATTTATATACGCAGCTTGTGATAATTTAGAAGTTTTTCCCGAAACAGTCAAAGATTTCATAGAAGGTAAAAGAGGTAATGAGAAGGACATCACGGATGATCATGACTATACCTTTGATATTCCAGTGAAGTGCACGTCGTCACAACAGCTCTTGGAGTTAAAATTAGAAAGTTCAATCATGCAAATCCTTCAAAAAGAGTTACCAAATGTGAACAATGTACCAATAGATTGTTGTTATTGTAAAATTCCATATTGTTTCTGCAGCCCATTACATGCTTCCCAAATAAAAATAGATAGACCTGTTCAACAATCAAAGGTCGAGAGCCCTAAACAAATTCTCTCGGGCGAAAAAATTGTATCTAGGGAAACAGAATTGGAGCATTTACGGGAACCAAAATGGGATAGTTATATGAAGTATATTGAACCTCAGAAGTGTAAGTGTGGAAAAAGAGCAAAGAAGCATCTTGAGGAACACCTGCCAGCGTATATGCGCAAGATGTCTAAATATGAAGCGCCTGAATTACCAACTTATGAAACATGTTCATTGGAAACGTTAAAGATACTTGTGAAGGAAGCACGTGGAAAGAAGATTCCACCACCAACACCAGAAAAAGCTCCATCTAAAACAAGGACCATAGGAACGCAATACACTGACGAAGAATATGAAAATTTATGCACGTGTTTTTCAGACGAAGAATTGGATAAAATCTTACAAAGGTTAGCAACTGAGGTGAAATACTTTAATCAATATGCGCCTCCAAAAATAAAAATTGTAGATGGGTCCGTATCACCGTCATTTATTGATAAACCAACCACGGCATTTGCTACGGAGAGAGCCGTTTCGTTGAGACGCCTCATAAATGACTCTCCGGAGCTTGAGGAAATTTTCCGAAAAGAAGATTGTAAATTTTAAAAGACATAGTCCTAATCTTAACTTTATTTAATAGAATTTTGCGCTTTTGGCTACTTTTAGCAGATAAATGACATTGTTAACTAGATTTTCTATTATAATTTCTGATATCTTATTTTTGTAGCGAAATAAAAGAAGAGTTTAGATTAAAATAAAATTTTATTTTTATAAAATTATAAATACCATTGCTTACAACTAATAAATTCAGTTCGCACTACGTCACTTCATTGACTGCCATTTGTTGCAATAAGTTCATAACGTGACAAAACCTTTCCTTGACTTCGCTTTGTGAGCGATGCGGCAGCAGTTTGCAAATGCGCACGAGCACCTTATCAGAGCCACCTTCACCCTTTAATACTTCTAACATAGTCTTGTCTTCCTCTCGAGTCCAATTTCGGGCTTTTTTAGCATCTTTTGGCTTTGCCTTTGGCAAATCTTCTTTCTTTCCACACACATTCACTTCTTTAACATCCAGTTTATTCTTTTTAATATTGTCCTCATTTTTACACCTCGTTTTAGCGGCAACTTTTCCTTTCACTTTACTTAATGCCTGTTTGAGATCTTTTTTAGTGTTATCGTTGACGTCTTTGACTGTTTTTGTCGGGGATTTCGTCTGTTTTCTAGATCTGTTTGGGGGTACTTTGCAATTGGTTTTGCCGTTTCTTTTAGTAGATCTTTCTTCGTCGGAGTCTGGTGGCGAGAGACATGTGTTGGGCGCCAGTCGTCTCGCGTGCACTCGATACGGCTCCTTGCTGTATGGATAAGTGACACTTGCTGATCTTAACAACCTACCGTGCTGTAGAAACACCCGCCCGTGAAGATACTGCAACAAAAAGTATTTTTTTATGTTACCATAAAAGCATAGATCGATAGATAGAAATCTATTTCATTTTGAAAGTATTTTATTTCGTATCACATCTTTGAATGGAACCTTACCCATCAACTTAAGTTGTTAACCGTAAAATATTTTTTTTCTACTTTGAGATGGTAACATTTAGGATTAAGTCACACAAATAACACTAAATAAAACTGTTTTTTATAGATTTAAACCATTAATCAAATACGTACCACTGAATCTAAGCCTTCTTTTACATCAATCTTCCTCTTCTTGTTCTCCACTTCGAACTCCCACACGTCGTAACCTTCGTCACATTCTAGAAAGTTCTCGTTTATAACGTCTGTACCAGCGTCGTAAGCACTGCAACAAGACATGCAGAACCTTATAACAAATGTTGTTTATATCTTATGCTATTCTATATGCCAGATTGCCCGTTTACATTTTTTATAGACGTTCCTTAGATAGCGCAGTTTTAAGTATCGTAAATAGGATCGTACTTCTGATAAGGTATATTCTCAAAAGGAAATCGGCGTTAGAATTCTATACAAGGAGAGTTTCTTCTTTGACGAATTTTACTGAATGCCTCCGGAAAACGGAGACAGGCTGCATGACATACGAAATAAATGTTTTCATCCGTGGACAGGTAAAATACAACGAGAAACCCAAGGTCAGAACATGCTTAGGACAAAGATGATAATCTAGCTTTAGGGTGTAAACTTAGACTGGAGAGCTAAAGTAAGTATTAGTGAAGATATCACTTGAGGCTTTTAAGAATGTTGTGGGAATGGAACCATTCAAGATTAATGGATGGCAAATTAACGTGTGATGCCCCAAAAAGTGGACATCTTCTTTTCTTTCTGAACATAGCACAGGGGATTGACAGAAAATGTTTTATCCACACTGTATGAAATAGAACTTGAAATTCTTCAAAAGTCAGAAATAAAGGGCATATTAGGACATTCAGTAAACCTTTGCAAAAGTGTGGAACAGAGTTTACTGCATATGCTGAAATCTTACTTACTAATCTTTACATCTTACAACTTTAGCACCATAAAATAACATGCTTAGGAAAACCCCTTGAGAAAACAAAGGACCTTGCTACATTGTAAACTCAGAAAATAATTTATGAAAAGTTAGCTTTAAAAATAGACTTTGGAATGAGAGCTGATTTGAAGTAAAAGGCATTACCTGTTTTTGAAGATCTGAGATTGTAAAGAATAATGCCAATAAAATAAAATTCAGATGTGGGAAAAAAGTAACTTCTCCTTTAAGTTTTTGCTGATACAGCATCATAAAAATTAACCATATTAGAAAAAATGCATAATGACATAGTGGAAATGAAATCATGGCTGAAATTGAAATGTTGCAACAAGTGTGCAAAGTGAAAGTAACATTTTTTTTTGTTCTTCTTAGAAACCCAGAATTAAGAGAATTAAGTCTCTATTATTTTGCCATTTATCTTTATTCCTTGTCATACTTGATATTGCCATTTTCAATAGTTGTCCTATGTATATTATCTCGACTGTAAATTGATATATGTAGAGTGCAGACTGAATGCATGGGAATTTTATAAGAAATTCAGTATTATTGAAATCTCAGGTTTTTTGTACACTATATTAGTTATGTTTTTAATTCTAGACCCTTATAACTTACAACTCATGACATCTTTGAAATAATATCAATAGTAATATAACATAAATATAGTTCAATGCAAAAAGCACAATAAAAATACCTTTATCATATAGAAAGTAGTAGCTAATTAAATATATTACCTGTCCAGTGGTCTTTCGTCAGGGAACATGGATTTGAACATTTGTGACAGTTTAGGATTAGTCCTCAAATGTGGCAACACTCTTGTCTTCAAGTCTTGGCTGCTCCCATTGTTAATGCTTGTGGTAATTGCTCTCAAAATCTTGCGATAAACTGCTGGCTTACGTGCAAATGTTGTCTGAAAAAGATTATTGTATAAGTAACAAGGTTTTACTGTTTAATTACTTTTTGTTCAACTAGATTAGGTCCTATACAAAGTCTTGACCAAATCATAGAAAAGAAGTGGCTGTTAACTTGTATGCACATAATGACTTGGGGTAAGATAATATGTGCATTTTTGTGATGTTTCATGCTAAAACCTATTTGAAAGTAAATGATAACTCAATTTATTTATTACCTGTAATAATTTTATAAAACTAGTCATCTGTGTTAGCATAAAATGGTCCATAAACCTCCCAACCTCGGCAGCTTGCCCCGGTTTTAAAAATAATAAGAACTCTTCAACAATATCCTTATGTTCCTCACCAAATAATAAATCTACTTTCCTATATAAATCTACTGGTGTTTCCTTCCCAGGGTCAAAGGATTTCAACAAATCTCTAAACTGGGCAAACTTATTTGTTGGCAGTGATAAATTTGAGGGAAATCTCGACTTAACTTTCGTAAAGTATGATCGAACTAGTGCTGTAAAAAAATTGGTAGATGTTAGTTTAGTCATATATTATCTTATTGAGGCCATGGTGTACACATACATGGCTATTGTTTATATAGTTGGAATGTTTTTTTTAAACAAAATTAATAATAAATAAATTAACATTCTTGTAATATAAGTATGAACACCACATGCTTCATTTATTTTAATAAATCATTAATTTATTCAACTTCAGAGAAACTTTCTAGATTGATTATAGCATATTGTAAATAGGCATGGATTCAAAGTATACCTGTCTCTAATGCATTCTCATCAACTTTTGATTTATTTGGTTCCTCTTTCCTGTTATTGTCACCATTGAGTTTTAATTCCTTAGAAGCTGGTTCACTTTTCTGACCTTCATGATTTAAACTTTGAGTCTGAAAGAAATGCGTGATTAAGAAATTGTAAAATGGCAGCCACTGTCATAATTTCGTTGTGATTTTTACGATTTATTATCAAGTATTTCGGGATCTAACTAGCAAATATACTTGACCCAGTATCTGTGTGCTAGTAACACACATAAATATTGAAATAGAATCCATGTTTAAACGTACAAAAGTTACATAAAAATATTACACCCTCTGACTCACCTCTTGTTTTTTATCGGTATTAGCGATTGTATTTGTAGTTAACAAAGTTTTACTAGATTCTATTTTATTCCCAAATGCATCCTGACTCTCTCTGGAAAACAATATTGGCATAGAAGGCAGCATTTCAAAAATAAAATCCTTTTTGTACGACGGCCACTTGAATCCACTCAACAAACTAACACGACTTGATCATCTTCCTCAAATTCCACTATAAAGTCACTTTAAATTTACACATATAAAAGATAAGTTGTGCATTACATTATAACAAATATAAATTAACAATAAAATAGGAAATTGATAAACAAAATACTATAAAAAATGGAAAATATTTTTGTTTGACAGACAACACAACACGAAAGACGCGAATGCGGGCGGGAAGTGTAAACGTTTCATTTTATGAATTTGTAGAAGTGTAAAGAAAAATATAAAAAAAAACATAAAAAATAAGTAGTTGTAAGGAATCTCTGTTTAACTTTCAGGACTTCATTACGGTACATATTTTTAGTAAATTAAACTAGAATTATTCTAAGAATAGAAACGCATACATTTGCGCCGTTCTTTTGAAAAGTTCTGGAACTTGACAAGTTTTAACTTTAAACTTTACCTAGCGTACTAGAGTCATACAAGTATTTTTAATTTTTATTTATTATACCTACATATGGAATGTAAATTAAACAATCTAGGAACTTAAGAGATTTCGGAAAAAAATCGCTCATTTAAGTACAATATGTTTTTTGTTATAACATATAAACGAAACAATATCATATCATAACTGCGTCGTTGGGATTTTAATTTTGGTTACATTACATCGCATGGTTTATGTATGAATGAACCTTAGTCCTTAGTGAACTATCGCTAATCCCTATCCTTATCACCTTTGAAATATTACATGATACGTGGCAAAATATCTATATCCTAGGTTTTATTCAGGCAGGTTTTTAAAAGACACAGTACTGCAGAGTATCAAAATGCTTTAGTGATTTTTTGCTTTTTATAGAGTTACAAACTAACGTTACAAACATACATACAATTCCAACCTCATAAACTTTCATGTAGGTACATAATACAGCCTATATCATTATTGGTAGGAAATAGGCAGAAAGGATTAGTAGGATAGGACATTGCCCATCTGATAATAGATTATATTGGGTACCAATGTTTTTATTCTAATATTTCTACAAATAAAACCTTCATAATAATTGAGGAACTCGTAAAACAAAAAATTATAATTCAGCGATGTGAAAATAATTTAGACAGGTAGATTATTCAAAGATTATTAAGATATCAGTTTGTAGGATTTGCTTGCCTTGGAGTGTGGGTCAAATGAATACGATTAATTTTCTTAAAATATCAAACATTTATTTTATAGAATATAGACTGTATGCAGATGTAGTAATACCAACTCGTTAGTTGCTCGAGGTTAATGATTTTATTTTGCGGGTTTAAATATTGCAATTAAAAAAACTCAAGCGTTCTTTAAAACTACTAAACTCCCTTTTTAGCCAAAGTTCTCTACGACATTGAGTTTTAATTAATTATGGGCGTGTTTTTCGACCTCCCAACGTCTCTTATTATTTTATTGTAGAAATTGACTTTATCTAAGAAAATAAACTTAGGATCACGATGAAATTTATTTGGAAATAAATACGAAATCGAATAACTGGATATTTAATAAACACCCTGATTATTTTCGTTCATTAAGCGCATATTCTAAGCTTTCAATTTCTGAAAGTTTGACGAATGGATTCGTTTATGAACTTACTTTCGTAAAGAAATAAGATAATCGTTTCCATTAGAATGGGCAAATTGTTTGCTATTCTTTAGTTATATTATTTTACAATGGAATAAATGCAGCAAAACTAGGTAGGTACTTATCTACGTAATACTTTTTAGTAGGTATGTAGGTAGTTAAATTAATTTTTTATACTGTTGTGAACTTTTTTTAAAGATTCTTATTTTACCACCCCTTATATAAGTAAAGCAAGCATCCTTCGGATTAACCTGGGGTAAAAAAAATAGCGCATGTTTCTCAGTAAAGATGTAGACCGTCTAATTACAAATATATTTTTTTTAATCGGTAGAGTAGTTTTTAGTTTATTCTCAACAAAAATGCAATATTAAATATGAGTATAGCTAAAGATAGGTTACTATAATAGAACAGATAGGTATCGATGATTTATGTTGTTATATTCGTTGTCTAGTTACCAAAATCGCAACCCCACAGTCAGCGTCGAATGCTAAGTTTCTCACAAAATGTTCATTCTGAATTGAAATATGTTTTTGAAAATAATTCTTAATAATTTTAAGGCAAATGAAAAGTTATGAGTTGATTATGAACTGAGAATAAAATATAGATAATATTTTTTTTAATATAATGGCTGCCATTGTACCAACGGGGTTAACCAATGGGGTGAGTATATTAAAAAGTTGAAAGTTTAGTTTATTATTTTATTTCCACGAATTTTTTGTTTCAAGTATAATGACTAATGTTTCGTCTTTATATCAAATTGAAGGTAATTAAAGCAGGAACTACCTATTAAATGAACTAATAAAGCGCGAATAACGCAGGCATCAAACATTAAGGACGGCCTTTAGAATTGATTAGTTAAGATAGAAACTGATTTATTAATGATTCCTTGCAATTAAACAATATCTGTACTCCTCAGCACCCACACTGATGTATAATTACCTTCGTGTCCGGATTTTTACTGGCCTCGTTTAATCAGGCAGGAAACCGAAATTTACAGTTAGATTATAATTATTTATTGTTGTAAAACAGTTTTATTTTACACGTTGCGCTGATAACACGAATTATTTATAATAGTGAAAATGGCCGACGAAAAATCGGGAAAAAGTTCAGAGAGCATGAAGAAGACGACATCTTCAAACGAAGTGAATATTGACCGAATGTCAATCGTCGAAGATTCCGCTATAGTAGTGTGTAATTCATTTATTTTTTTTGTATAGTCACCATTATTTATTCATATGATGAACAAAGGCTTTTGTCTTTGTCCTAACTCCTCACAATGATTCAATCGATGTAGGTAACATATAGCCTGTATAGATAAATCACATCCGTTTTTACATAGTCATTACTATGGTTTTTATTAACTTTGCGAAGTTCAGAAGAAAGATCCCATCTATTGTCTCCCTCTATCCATTGTTTGACTCCTAAAGTTCCAACTTCCAAGTATGTTAAACGAATAAAGAAAATTGTGTGGCGTGCCATGCTTATTAATTGAAAGAATATTCATGAAATTATTAAGTTCACTTACCTTTCCCACGCTACATTGAATCTTAAGCGAATAAAGACTATTGTTAGAGGGTTCCCATATTTTGGCGCAAAGTATATTCAGTACATACTTTTCGAGATTTCGTGATTGTTTGTGTTTAGAATTCGTGTCATTCGATTATACTTTTTAATTCTAATTAAAATGGCGCGAATCGCAGAAATGCTTGTAAGTTGCCATTTTTTTTTTATTTAAATTGGTGTGAGAAAACGACGTTTTCTAAAATTCGTTATTTTAAAAATGTCCATATCCATTTCCATCAAACAGCTAGCACTAACTTTTACAGCATAAATCCTACGAACTAAGCCTACGAATATATTATTGTGGTAGGTAACAAGGTTGCTTAAATCCCACAATTACAGTAAGCTGTAAAGTTTTGTGCTTTTCCTAAAACGGTGCCGTATAATTAACGTGTAAATAATATAATTAGAAGAAAAATATTCTTTATTATACTACACAATTACATTCAACTAGCTTTTTGGAAGGTAGGTAGGTAAAAAATGAGTGTGCTCAAAACTACGTGACAGAAGTGAAATCTTATGTAGCATTCCATAGAGCATAGAAGAGTGTGTCATTGAAAAATCTTCTAAACGCCTTGAGTAGTTTTCACTCCATGAAAATAAAGTATTTTTCCTTTCATAGCAAAGAGACTTTTTGCCAGTGTCAATTATAACTTTACTACACGATATTCACATTATCTTCCAGATTAAAGGCATCGATGCGAACCGCTATGCGACGAAGAAGACCGTTGCGCAGGGCTTGCTGGACATAGCTTTGTTGACATCGAACGCATCGCAGCTGAAGTACATCCTACAAGTGGGGTCGAAGCACGAATTCTATACGCTACTCGTCACTTTGATCACCATATCGATTATTTTGCAGGTAAATTTTTTTAAACAAATCGAAAAGCTACACTTGGACCCCTGATTTTGGTTTTGAGTGCCGAAAAGCCAAAAATTATACTAACAAGGTACCTGATATGTAACTTTTTAAAGTAATAATAAATGACGAATAATAATGACCGACTAATACTTTTTCGTTATGTCGAACTTATTTGCAATAGCATAGCAATCGCAAGGGAAAGAATGGGGCTAGTGTTTCCAATGTTTTTGAACGCGATTAGTTCATATAAACAATGATATAGACCGATCGTTTTCATTCCTTGAGTTTAAACGATTAAGGGAGGCTTCAGGCCTGAATTTAAAAAATTCACATTAAATAGCCTTTCTTTCTTTCCAAAAAGAGCTGGATCTTTACGGAATAATTCCTTAGATTAATAGTCATTTCTGTGTAAAAATAAGCGATTGTTTATGGTACAAACCCCAGGTGCTGATGGGTCTTGTTCTCCTGTCACTGAACCTTCTACATGACTGCTGTTTTCACAACCCTCGATACCGCACTTCGGCGACCAATATTAATTACGTCACAACCGCTACAGCTTTCATAATAACTGTTATTAACATCCTCATTTCTTCTTTTGATTCTTCTCTTATTCTGTACGAGTTTAACTTCGATTTATAATTATTGTTATTGTAAAGATTTTCGCACGGGACGTATCGATTTAGCGTTGAAAAATTGCTCATACGATTGCCGGATAGTATCTAAAAATTAGTTGCTTGTAACTTATAAGTGTGAGTAATAATTATTTATTATTATTTAATTAGTCGTATTATTTTTACAGACATTTCAATGAGTACGATTTACCTACGTTTGAAAATTAATTAATGCATAATATCCCTAATAAACCTAAGTCGTTCTCTTTGGTAACTATATCCTTTGTTTGGGGGTTTCAATACTAATAATTCCAAATTTCAATTTTAACCTAATACCTTACATACAGAGATAGGTTATTAAAATCCAAATAAGCTAATATGAACTTTAAAAATGTTTGATTCTTCATTCATCGAAATTAATTTTTGCAATAACTCAAAATTTTACGAAATTGTTTTAGCTATTGGTTGGCTTATTGTTTGTTGTAATCGGCGGAATGGACTTGAACAACCACGACGACCAACCCTCTGCTGTCATCCTGAATGACGTCATCGTGATTTTCATTTTCGTCATATCCGTCGTGAATATTGTCATTTCCGGTTTTGGTATCGAGTATTCCTTGAGTATTCCAATAATCCGTTGGTTTTAGAACGATTAAAGTATGTCAATATTGAATACTTAAAAAGATTTAATGCTTCAAGCTAAAAAAGTGGGTTCCACACCACACGCAATGCTCTTTGTTACAACCGTTTTCCTTGAATTGTGAATAAGTTAATTAACTAATTATTTTGCTAATATTATTCAAATATTTACTAAAAATAAATAAATACTTTCAATTGCAAATAGAAAGCGTATCTCTACGTAACGAGATACATACTTATATAATACAACCCATTTGACAAAAATATGTGTTAATTTTAAATTATGAAGTTTCTAACTAACTAAAATTTAGTATAAAATTTTCATGTTTTTTGGAACGGATAGAAAGCAATTTAGGAATTACGTAAACATACATATTAAACAAAAACTTCTTGGTCTGTGCAGAACTAAGCTAGATAAAGTCACTTTTAGCTAGCTTAGTTCTGCACAGACCAAGAAGTTTTTGTTTAATATGTCTGTGATAAATTCATAAATAATCTATACTTAATATTATAAAGCTGAAGAGTTTGTTTGTTTGATTGTTTGTTTGTTTGTTTGTTTGAACGCACTAATCTCGGGAACTACTAGTCCGATTTGAAAAATTCTTTCGGTGATCGATGAGTTTGATAGCCCATTTATCGAGGAAGGCTATAGGCTATATTATATCATTATGCTAAGCTAAGACCAACAGGAGCGGAGCAATGCGGGTGAAACCGCGAGGAACAGCTAGTTTCTAATATGTGCAAATAAGTTAGCATTAACTTTATTCCAGCTCCTTCCTTGTTCCGAACACTAAGTTTCTAGTTTGTTTGTTTTACCTACTTACAAAATTATCTACAATTTGCAATTTTAAATGTTCAAATCGGTTTTTGATGCAGGTAATCGCAGGCATCATAGCTCTAGTAATATCTTCTTTGAATGCAGACAATTATAAACAAAAGAAGATAGCCAATTGGCTATACCACATCTCTGTTGGTCTCATGACAGGGGTCATATTTTGTGACGTCATCAAAATGAACTTTGGTCTCGACCCTGCTCTATCGGAGCACGATTTCTTTGGGAATATTTCAGTGCTAAATACAATTTTGGGAAAGAATTAAGTAAATGTTGTAAATTGTCCATTAAAACCCTTGTTGTAATAATGTTAATGATCGTAATTAGCAGGTATTACAGCTTACAACTTTATTCAAAATATACAATTACAAATGGTTCAAATTTTTTGAATTACATTTAACGAACTTATATAAGCTATTTGATATTATTAAGTATATGTACGTTACATGTGTACCTGTATAGTAAGTACTATACCTACCGAATGTAGTTATACATATTTTAATTTCAGTAGGTATCTAAAGTATTTTTCATTAGATAATTAATAATAATTTTTGGTTAGTATTTCCATCACTGTAACACTATTATTTAATAAGCACTTTAACTGATCTTTATGTAGTAGGTAACGGTAATAACCTGTATTATATCGGCCATTTTTATCGTTTTTGGAAATGTAATTCTTAGACGTATGAATTATTAGAACATAACAATGATTAAATATAATTAGAATCAAGTTGCTTAGCGTTTGAATTAAGTACATACATTGACGTGGCTAATTTAAATTATTTTATCCAGATTGTATCTATGTCAGATTAATAAAATAATTGTTCACCTTATTTAAGTCAATAATGCGTGTGTGATATGAACAAAGTATTCAATTAATTATTAGTAGGTACTCTAGATTTAATTATGCACCCGTAATTGCACGTTTAATAATTAATTAGATCTAGGTCATATTTTATATTTCGTTGCCTTTAATTTTGTGTTTTGTTTGATTTTATTTTTTGTTTATTTTTTATAGGTCTTATCTGCCGTTGGTTCAGTAATTCTTGGTTTCATTTTCGACATCAATCACCAGCCTCACCACCGTCGAGCTGAAATATTGAATAATCTATATCTGGGTACTAAAACTATTAGTACAACAGTAAATGTGATGATTTCTGTATTTTATTCCCTTGACGTATCGGCAAATGTGCCAACCCTAAATACTACACTGAACGCTATATAGCTGACTTTCTTTGTTTTAAATTTCATTTGGTATTGTTCAATTTAGATTGTGCCAAATAATTAATATACATAATTGGCAAAGTAAATTAGAAATTTAAAAATTGTTCAACGTTATTTTCACAATTATTATTGTAACACCTTAGGTAACACCAGATTTTATTCTTTTTGCTTTTTACTTTAATTTATGTTATAGCTTTCAATGTTCAAGCTTTACTTCATATAATAATTATATTATATAGTAGTAAGTAGGTGAATAAGGGACACATTATAATAACGAAATAATTTTGTTTTACTCTTGAAAATATACCTTTAAATGTATATTTTCAAGTATTATTGTATACTTTGAAAGCTAATATTGTCTAGAGCTCTATTTTTCTTTGCAATTACCTGTAATATGTATGCAGATATCACTATCTTACCAAAATTAAGTTTAAAAGGACCATTAATTTATCCTTAAACATGTAAGGCCCACCGCTGTCTACGTAGTTTTTGTTGAAATCAATCTCTTTTTAATTAAATATGTGTTATATTATAAGCACTGTTCTTTTTTTGTTACTAATTAACTACTATAATATATATGAAATATAAAATTATTGTAATTTTGTATAAAACTAATTGCGATATTATAATATTTAATATATTGTATAAATAAACTATCCAAACCAAAATGGTTATTTCATTTTAATATTAATATGTGATTAATATATCGAGCCGTTACCGCCAAATTATCGTAAGCGACACTTTTGTCGAAAATGCTTTTTTTATCGTAAGTAGTATTTTAAACCATAACGGATCTATCCCTGTTGACATTTCCCGCCAAAATTTAACCGTTATAAAGTTGTAGCAAATGCTAAAATTATCGTAAATACATATATTTTTAAAGCCATAACGTAAGCGACAACAAGCATTTTTATCGCAAGCGCCTTGCGATCAATTTTTTGTAGCGCAAGTGACACTACTTGTTATCGCAACCGACATAGGTGATAGACTATGAGGCGTTTACTATAAACAAACCTGTCGTGGAAAACTATTGGGGATTAGGTTGTGATAAAAGACAAAAAGATTTCCTGCTGTCTTGTGCTAAAGAAAAACCGATTGGAAGAAAAAGATCCAGTACTCAGTAGTAATGTTCGCAAAATATCATACGATTATTTTATCAGGTACAATGGACAGAATATTAAAGTATGTCAACAATTTTTGCTTAAGACCCTAAACATATCCCAAATGTCTATGAGATACACCATCGAAAATGCTAATAATAAGTCACGTACTAACATTAATGGATCTCTGTAATCTAATTGTTTAAATAAATAAATAAATAAATAATAAAGCTCTGAATACCACTCGAGATGGCAGAAGAACTAGTCGTCCTCATATTAAATCTGATGAGGTAGAAGTCGCACAGTTAAAATCATTTATTGAGATGTTGCCTGCTGTTCCATCCCAGTATTGTCGCAATAAAAGCACTAAAGTATATTTACCTCAAGAATTTCAAAATATATCGTTTTTGTATTTACAGTATGTTAATCACGTGAAAGAAAATAATCCAGAATCATCAGTATTATCAAAAAGAGTATTTCGTAACATTTTCAAAAGGGATTTTAATATCGGATTCCATCTGCCTAAAAAAGATAAATGTGCTTTTTGTGAGAAGTGCAAAAATTTATCACCTGAGAACAAAATTATTTTTGAGCAAACCCCTGAATATAAAAATCACATTCTAGATAAAGAAAAATGTAAGCAACTGTTTTTAGAAGACCAAAAAATGAGCAAATTAACTGATTCTAACTCCTTATGCGTAAGCTTTGATTTGGAAAAAGTCCTGAATACACCACTGACCACACGGTAAAAGTGTTACCCTATACTATTCCAGGAAGTATGCATACTATTATGAAAGTATATACGAAAGTGGTACAAGGGATGGTTACTGTTACCTGTGGGGTGAATGCGACGGAAAAAGGGGCTGTAATGAAATTGTTACAGTCCTTTTTAAATACTTGATTATGGTAGACCAAAGAGGTACCCATACAGAGATAAATTTATACTCCGATAGCTGTGCCGGGCAAAATAGGAATCGAGCAATGATGTCAATGTTAATTCATTTCTTGAAAACCGCAATTACTATTACACAAATAAAGGTAATTTATCTTTTACCGGGACACACCATGATGCCTGTTGACTCTATTCATAGCACTATTGAAAGTTTTGTGCGTAATAAAACAGTACTCCTTCTGAGTGGCCAACTATGATTACTAATGCTAGAAATAAGCCTAGAAACTACAATATATAAATGTTTTAAAATATGGAGACTTCATGGATTGGAAGAATTTTTCACAAGCTTTATTACCTGCAAAATTTAAGATTAATTTTAATTCATTAAGGGTGGTACAATTTCATAAAAATAATCCTATTGTTAAATTTCAATACGGTTTTTTTGAAGATAGTGACAAATACGAAATAAACATGGATTTTATCATCAGATCGAGAGCAAACAAAGCTATTGTGGGAAGGGGACCTACACCTTTATACGTCGAAGAGCTCAAACTTTCTTCAGCTAAATACAAAGATTTACAGGATCTGTGTAACAAAAACGCGATTCCAAACAGATACCATCAAGAATATTTAAGTATGAAGCATGATGGAAACGTACGTGATGCTTTAGCTGAAACAGATGAGGATGAGGAGAATTAAAAATATTTAATTTAATTTTATATTAACACAATATTGATCTCATTATTCCAAATGATTGCTGTAATTATTTAATTAATGTTTTGTGTAAAAACCATGATAACCCTGGTTTTCAGTGAAAACGGGCTAAGATCATTCGTACGAGAAGAAATACTTTATTTCATTTTAAATAACTAGTTAAGTTTATAATTATGCTGATTGATCTCATTACTCCAATTGTTTAATAGAAATAAACTTTCATTTTCAATATTTTATAACTAC
This sequence comes from Colias nastes, assembly GCA_907164665.1. Classification (NCBI taxonomy): domain Eukaryota; kingdom Metazoa; phylum Arthropoda; class Insecta; order Lepidoptera; family Pieridae; genus Colias; species Colias nastes. The sequence continues at coordinate 22,738 of CAJQZM010024918.1, forward strand.
ATATTTCATTTAAACACCTTTTAAAATATCCATTTATTTATCAAAATGTAGTTTATTGTAATATTAATATTAATGGATATTTTTATCGTAAATGCCAAAACAACCTTAGATTATGAGTTATGACAGCAAAAATAAATTAAGCTACATAAATAGCTTAAATACTAAATATTTTTGTATTTTTTTCCATTGTATATGTAAATGTCTGAAAATCATTAATGTATGTAAAATTTCAATTTTCTAGCACATTTCTTTTTAAAAATATTTAAAAAAAACCTTCTCCTGTAAAATTTGTTTTTTGTCGGTTGCGCTAAAATGGCGGTAAAGGCTCGATATTATGTAATAAATCCACCTCCAAATCATCATCCCTTTCAATCTTAGATAATTTTAAAATATAATGATTTAAGCTTGATTTAAATTTTAAGCTTTCAATTATTTGAACTTATATTTTGAACTTGTTTAACTCGACCACAGACAACAGGTTTCTGTCACGTTTTGTATTTGACAGTTGACACTGACATATTTTGTCAGCTGCATTATTGCATATTAATTTGAGATTGCAGGTCTAACTCAAAGAGTACTATAATAATACGGGTCTAACTATAGAAAACATTGAAAACTTAACAAGTAAAAACATTATAATATACAGTTATTGTAAATTAAATGACTCAAAACTCATAATTAAGACTAATTGAATATTATAGATTATTAAATAATAAATCGACAGCGTCGGCTAACGCTAAGCTGACATTTATTTACTTTCACTTCGCGGCGGTGTGTAGTTTGACATTCAGGAATTTATATAGTGTGTTATATAGATACCTAGCAAGTGATCTATAAAGTACTATAATACGGCCACAACTTGATAAAAAGTGATAACGTCACCATCGAGGTCAACGCGACGCGATAGCAACTTCAGATCGATTATCACAATTCAGTTGTCTCAAAGTTTCCATACAGTTAAGACGTTACAATGGCGAGTGGCAGAATTGTAGTTTACGGCGGCCGTGGAGCACTCGGCTCGGCTTGTGTTAACCACTTCAAGAACGCGAACTTCTGGGTCGCCAATATCGATCTCAGTTCAAACGACAAAGCTGACGTGAACATCACCGTTCCCAAAGACGGTACCTGGCTGCAACAAGAGGAGCACGTTGTGAACGAGTTGGGGGCTGCGTTACAAGGTCAGAAAGTGAATGCTGTGATTTGCGTCGCTGGAGGCTGGGCTGGCGGTAACGTGGCCAAGGATCTGAGCAAGCAAGCTGATTTGATGTGGAGGCAATCTGTATGGAGCTCGACCATCGCGGCGACGCTAGCGTCAAAATATTTGGCACCAGGCGGTTTGCTTGCACTCACAGGAGCTAAGGCAGCATTGGAAGGCACTCCTGGTATGATTGGTTATGGAATGGCTAAAGGAGCAGTTCACCAACTCACAAAATCCCTTGGTGCTAAAGATTCCGGCTTACCAGAAAATTCTCTTGCTGTAGCAATATTGCCTGTTACTTTGGACACTGAAATGAACAGGAAATGGATGCCTAAAGCTGATTTTGGTACCTGGACCCCCTTAAGCTATGTAGCGCAGCTGTTTGATAAATGGATCAAGGGTGAAGACAGGCCTGCCAGTGGAAGCTTAGTAGCGCTGGTCACAAAGGACAATGTAACTGAACTTATTGTTCAGTAATCCTGATATTAAAGAATAACTGAATGGAACTAAAGGTTCTGAGAAAAGGCCAAAAATGACAAAAGTATTGCAATATTTAAAAACAGAGATTATGTAACTTATGTGATTAGGAACAAGTTTTTTTGCCGTGAATGTCTTTCCATTAGTTTGTAATTATTGCTCAGTTTTAGAGCTTCTGTCTGATATTGTTTAATGTAAGTTAAATAGGGGAACAATCTCAAATTTATTAATGTTAAGCGCAAATATATGAATATATTATCTACTGTGTACTTTGAATATACAAGTAATAAATGTTGTTTGAGCATTATTTTTTATTTTTTTTTTAATAAATTCCTGTAATACAGAAATTAATCACCTAAACTACCTTCAAGTAACTGTGATATTGCAAAACCAGAAATATTTTATTCATTAATGGTATTAAAATATTTTACACAATTTCATAACTGATAAATCTATACTAATATTATAAAGCTGAAGAGTTTGTTTGTTTGTATGTTTGTTTGTTTGTTTGTTTGAACGCGCTAATCTCAGGAACTACTGGTTCGATTTGAAAAATTCTTTCGGTGTTAGATAGCTCATTTATCGAGGAAGGCTATAGGCTATATATCATCACGCTACGACCAACAGGAGTGGAGCCACGGGGGTGAAACCGCGCGGAGCAGCTAGTGAGTTATGAAATTGTGTATCAATTCTATTTTCACTTTTTCATTATAATGTTGTTAAGTTAATGGACTCATCATTTTTCTTGAAACTATATACCTATTAGTTAATTTAGATAATTATAGGCCATCTTGATATCAAATAACATTAGTATAGACCTTTTATTATGATATCATTATAAGTGGATTTATTAAGTTAAATATTATCAGTGACCATGGTCAAGGCTATTTTTGATAGAAGTTAGCTTGGCCTCTATTACAGACATTCATTTCTTAAATACTTGCCAACCTTCATGTACAAGGGTAATGTTAAAATAAACTATTTAAAATTGAAATAAAAATATTTTTTCCATTTTAATTTGAGATGAAAAATTACACAAAATTCTAATAGTACCTAATGCACAATGCCTTCAGATGAATGAAATGATAATGGGTTAACCACGTCACATTAATCACGTCAACTAATTGCTATTGAAACTAGACAACTGCTTAATTCTTACAGTACACAAATATGTACTTAAAAAATAAGTACACACCGTCTTTTTAGGGTTCCGTACCTCAAAAGGAAAAAACGGAACCCTTATAGGATCACTTTGTTGTCCGTCCGTCCGTCCGTCTGTCAAGACCCTTTTTCTCAGGAACGCGTGGAGGTATGAAGCTGAAATTTATATCAATTACTCAGGTCTACTGTCCCTTGAAGCTGTGAAAAAATCAAACTTCTAAGCCAACGCAATCAAAAGATACAGCCGTTTATGCCGCAAATTTTCGACACTTGCAAGGGAATCAAAACCTACAGGGTGCTTCCCGTGAACTCAGAATCTTGAAATTTGGTACGAAGCAACGTCTTATAGCATAGATAAAGGAAAAATTACGAAAACCATAAATTTTTAGTTACATCACATAATATATTTTTTTTTAATAATTTTAAACTTACTACCCATTTCCTCATAAACGCGTAGAGGTATTAAATTAAAATTCATACCAAATACTCAGGTCTATAATACCTTTAAGCTGTAACAAACCTTGCAGGTTTGTACGGAACCCTCGGTGCGCGAGTCCGACTCGCACTTGGCCGGTTTTTTTTTAATTCCTCTGACTACGCTCGGCGGTCTACTCTGACGCTCAGTTAATTCCTTTTCCCTATGACGTTTTTGGAAATACCATAACACGTAAGTATTAAATTATTCAAAAAAATGTCGGTAATTCCAATAGGTATTGCAGTTACCTATTTTATTTGTTTCAATTTTCCTGGTAGGCTTACTTGTACTAGGAAAATTAAAGTCGAATCGAAAAAGAATATCGGCTATTTTTTACTCACGCCGTTTTTAGTTTTGTAAGAATTAAAAGGTTTAAATTTGATATTTTTGGTTTTATGGCATTCAAATGCTCTAGAAATATAAATTTATAAAGAATAGAATAAATTCGATCACGAGGCGGGACTCGAACCCGCATCCTTTCACGCCAATCCGGGGAGGATGCTTGACCAATTCAGCCACTCGTGACCCGTCACCCGCCAGAGCGATCTCTTCCAGAAGGGCTACCAGTACCAGATTGGAACGATTTCAAACATGATATAGACGTCCTCGTGATGGTTGGATGGAGTCCGGTTTTCTTTTATTTGGGAAATCTGTATGAGACGCTATCACTTCAAGCAATTGGTAGTGAATACTGAGTTGACAAAATTTAACTTTTAATAGCATACCAGAGAAAATTTAATTGATGATGTTATGTTGGTTTTTTCAGACTCAAAGTAATATTAAACAATATTGGGTAAGTTTGTATTATATTATCAATATTATACTTATACTCAGAGACTCAGTGTGTGTGTTTAATATTAAAATCATAATGCGGTTTTAATTTTCACATATCTATTGTGTATGAACACACTTTACAAAAATAATTATTTACCAAAAAAAGTAATTATGTACATAAATATGTATTATTAACTACAAAAATAATGAGAAAAACTGTTTGTGAAAGTAGGGAGATAGACTTAGTTGCGACTTGCGTGAAGCGTGCGATGCGTGAAAACTGAATAATATTCTACAACAATTATTTAATAATAATGTTTTTCTATCTTATTCTAAGGTGTTTTGTTACATCGGTGCAATACTCGTAGTGAGTAAATTATCGTTAGAAAAACGACGAATTTTCTCTACGTAAGAATATTTCTGGATGTTTTCTTATATTCTCTGAATTGTTTTTTAAGCTAATTTAAATATTTGAGTATATTTATAGCTTCCACGTAGCTAATTATTTCAAATCCTTCATACCTACCTAAATATATGAAATTTTTGATACAGGGCAGTAACTATATGGGTTTGGCATTGTCTAAAAATAAACAAACATAAGATATCAAATTTTTATTTCTTACTTACTATACTACTTACTTACAATAAAAATAATTAATGCATATACTTATTACGTAGGTACCTAAATAAGTTTAAACAGAGCTCATTTTGTACGAAAAATAACGCCTACTTAATATATAAATAATTTAACACTTATTCTAATTTTACTGAACTACTGTCATCACGTTAAATACATCATTGAAAAATTTTACATATTATGTATGTAACATGACATAAAACTGAAGTTTTTTGATTGTGTTTTTTACACTTTTTTAGGTACACTTTATTGAGAGAAGATTGTATTGGACCCTTAAAATAAGGTTTTTGGGTACTTTTCCTGTAGGTATGACTTGTATGTCACCCTACTACAGCACGAACTGTGTTCTTTAGTATATCCGTGACAAGTTCTGTGGTTCTGATGATTTTGATACCAATCTGGTCTATAAAGGTTATGGCAGTGGTGTAAGTTGGTTCGGTTCGCATCGGGAAGCTAGTCATGACGTCCTGCCTGTTCGCCCAGGACGATGGTGTTGGCCTGGAAGAAAGTTTATATAATTAAGCCTATGTAGAGGTATAATTATTATGGTAACACTGAAAAGTTATACTAGATTTAATAAAAAGGTAAGGCAAAGTGAAAAATTACACTATTAAGGGACAAATTGCATTTTGTACTACCTATAAACTGATTATGGTCGGAATTTCAAAATATTCGACGCTTTAAAAATATTAAGCACCTGTAAAAAGAGTTGTTGCAAAGGACATCTCTAGCGCGTATGAAAAAAGTTGGCAACGTATCCACACGTTACTTTTTAATATCGAATCTGAAGTGATTACGGTACTATTGATCTTAGTTTTATTGAATTTTCCCCCTTTTGGCATTCTCTACCTTCATTTTAGTTAAGATATGTTTATGTTTACAAAAGAGTCGCTTCTATCGACAAGTTATCGAGTTTATAATATTAGAATTAGGACTGGGTTTACTACTATGTAATAAAAGGTATCATTTTCATGTACCTGCTAATCTTAGTTTTATATATCTATGGGATTAAGATAAGTATTTTAGTTTTTCATAGAACCAGGAATGCTCCTGGCTCTACGATAAACTGATATTTACTTAGTACACAACAAAGATGGTCTCAACCTACTTAATCTCCACACTCTCATCCTATATAATCCTATCTTACAAATATTTTCCATTACATAAAGAAGGCCTACTGCCTAGTGGATAAAATAATTTACTATACATATAATAATTCACTTTATATTTATTTTGTACATTTCCTGTTGCAATATATTACAAAAATTAACGTTGGAAATATACCTATTATTAAACAGCTTTATATTAAGATCTCGATGAAATAAATACAGATATTTTTGTTAGTGAGCAACAGCAATATTTTTAAATATTATACACTGTGTAAAGTAAAAAAAAAATATTAGAAGTCAGTCTGTGGGAAAAATCAGAATCCTTCAAAACAACGGTGAGCAATGTTCCAATGCAATTATTGTTAGTACGTTGATAAAAGTTAAGGCGCAAGCTTTATTTAAATGTCGGTACAGTTTGAACGACTGAACAATTTTCAAGAGGTAGGTAGGTATTGTATCAAATTATATATTTTGTGGACTTTGTGATCACATGCATGCCTAACACCATTAGGCACTATGTAAGTATAATTTATAGATATTATCTGTCGTATAATATAGAAATGATATCACTGAAGACATTGATATTCACATGCCAATGAATTTCAATATAAATTGCATTTTATTTGCAAGTCAAATTCATTTAGTAAGTATTACAGTCTGTGGTATTACTATGAAATTAGTTAAGAATAATAATATCATATATAGGTACGAATATAAAGTTTCTCTGCATTTAAAATTCCTAAAGTCATATATTTTACTAATTATCATTTTGCATTTCAAGGCAAGAAACTAATTTCGAGACAAATATTTTATTTGGTAAGACAGGCTTACATCATTTTAAAGTGATACAGTGACCTCAAAATTCAAAATTGGTATTTAAAATTTAATTTAAATTAGTTATCTATATGAGAATGTCTTTGATACGTATTGAAAATATGTGTTTGTTCATGTTGTATTTGTTTGAAATAAAAATGTATCGTAAAAATCAGTGCCCAGTTATTGAGTAAGCATTGCTGATTCTAATCTTTTTCCGTCTCCAATAATGGTTAGGGAGCCAGGTGCAAATTTGGTTAATTATTTCCTCTCAAG
>CAJQZM010024919.1:0-13223 GCA_907164665.1 Colias nastes
AGGAGTATGCAGACTAACATTGTGACACGAGAATTTTATATATAAGATTAGTAAACATAGCATGGACAATGAAGAATAGAATGGACGATCCAGAATATTTTTCAATGTGAATACCGACTATTTAATGCAATAAAATTTAAAAATTTGTCGAAATGATGTTAATTAATGTATAATTCAAATGTCATTGTGATTTTTTAGTGCGATTTCATAAACAACATATCATAAATAAATATTCATATGTCGATCGCTCCTCATGATTTATATCATCAACTTGTAAATTTATTTGATGAGAAAAGGTGATACTGTGTGAAACACTATTTGTGTGTCGACTATCGAGTGACTATCTGTCGAATCGCTTTATTGTTCGATTCGCAGAGCACAATGCCGTCGCCTGCGCAGTCATAAATCTGAAGGTAAGGAATGCAGAAAACAATTATATTGTCTATTATCCAGGTTAGATCTCAGCATGCATCGATGGGTTGCGATTGCAAACTAGACGCTGCCAAGCGATCCGTTCGGCCTCAATCACAGAAATCCCATGAGCCTTAACACGTCCGCGACATTTTCATGCTCCATTTATACAGCTGAAATGATCGGATAAATTGAATTGTCTATTACCATTCCGACCATCATTGTACGCTCGATGCAATCTGTGACAACAACAATATTTTACGCTCGACCACCGAGTCATGAATGCCGAAAATAATTGCGGACAATCATGATGTAAACGAATAATATATCAATAAGGAAGGATTCGAGGCGTGAGATCGGCCGCAACGATTCCGGTAACATTGCTTCAATGACGAACGGAGGTACTTAGCAACAGGCCGGACCCCTTCGAGCTTCTAACAGCGCAGAGTGACAGAAAACGATAGTGATGTAAGTCGATAGTTGTCAAACAGGAAATCGCGAGGCGCGCGTGGCCTGTGAGCGCCGCACACGCTCTGCGGCTGCGGCCTTCGGACGAAATGTTTAGAGCCAGTACGAACTGCTGTATCGCACCACATACAACCATTATGTAATCCCGGCTCCACAACAAATGCCACTTCATTCATAAGAGCCAGGGCCGATTCAGTTATCTGAGGTGCATCAGCGTTCGCATTCTAGATAACAGTGTTTTTATTATATTCTACGCAGCGATTACTCAACATATTTCATTACGTACGCGACAAAGTTGAATTTTACATTCGGGAAGCGATAAGGTTATCGTCGATAATTTCTTTTACGTAGCAAAACAAGGAACTGTCTAAATTATGTAAATGAGAACAAGAGTTGCGTAAGATCAGTGTCATGCTGATAATGTTTTTATTTTATTTAATGATGCTGCTAATTTATTTCTTATTTAATTATAAAAATAACATTCATTCCTTCGTGCGTTTCCTTCAACAACACGGGTCGTGAAACAATTGCAATAGATATTTCTTTTAGATTAACAACCACGACACACGACATTGTTGTTTATGAATTCTTGTCAGATATGACGGAAGAATAATATGAGCCGGGCTTAGGCCATCTAACGGAGCAGCATAGAACCGGTAGAGATGTGCGAAATGATTGGTAGTAGCCAGTAGGTACAGCATTGTTGTATTAGAATGAATTGCAAGGGCGTGTCTCTAATTGTACTACATAAAAGATTTGTATGTTCTCATACGCTCATTGAGGAGCCCAGCTGTTGTATTCTGTATGTATAACACAAATTATTTGCATTGTATTCAAATATTTAGTGAATGTGAAAACTTCCATTTACCGAGACTCGCTCCGAGGCCATGTCCTAACTGAGTTGGCAACTGACAAATGAAATTATTTATAAATGGCACTCGTACCCTTGTGAGAGTTGGGCCGAAAGTTCCGACGAATTTACCTTCGATGATGCTAAAATAGATTTCACAGTAACACTCTCGCCTTGCGTTTGATTGACGATTGATCTACGTGCCAGATACACTCTAACTGACAATACAAACAATACGCACTTCGAGCCTTCGTTCACTTTTTACATAATTATATTCAATACGATTGTACGCAAATATGGCATGAGCATAATTTCCAACTTTAATGCTGTTTAAACTATAAACTGTCAATAGTAAATTGTAAACAGCGCTCTAGCTCGCGTATAATTCTATACAACGACAGCGAAACATCTTGAGCTCTAAGGTTACTAGATAGATAATATCAGCTAAATGCCCTAAGCATATTTCTATATTTTGCAACATTCGTTCAAAAACAAAATCGAGTTCGTGTTCGACATTTCGCGATCACTGTGGCAGTTAGATGACTATTTATAAGGAGCGTGTCTAGGAAAAGGTCGGATTTGATTGTCGGCAGTCATTTGAATATATATCTAGTGTTATTACAGCAAATTATGATAGATTAAGTCATATGCGGCAGTTCTCACGGTGCGAAATCGGTCGACCTTGAAACCGGTAGGTGCCTTGAACCATTCGGTGTACATACTTATCGTTATTTGCCGACCGATCGTGAAGCAAACGAATCGACGAATGAGCGCTAGAAAAGCTTTGCATACATCGATATGAATCCATTAGCAGCATCTCTCGTTTGCTCAACTGTTCATCACACACGAGGCGAGGTGAGCTAGCCACGACCAAGGTCCATTTTGAAATAGGATGGCACTTGACCTTCGAGATGAAAGTCAACAATATTGCGCAATATATCGACGCGAGCGCAGTACTTAATGCTAATAACCCACTCTGAGATATATTGGAACCTGGTCATGACCCACATAGCGCGTTCAAGGATTTCACATATTTGGAAGATCATGATTTCAAAACTGCTAGAATTTTTGAGGTGTGTTTAGTTAGCGTGTGCGTTAACGCGATGGCGTTAATTCGAATGCATTTATATTAAAGCTTTGTTGACATTGATTATCTCCTTAACATTGAAGCGAAAATAGTGGGTAGTGATGTATGCTTCGCTACGGTCAATGTTTAAATGATTCATTATGACGAACCAGCATTCCGAGAAGACATAAGCATCATGCTTTTTAGTGTTTCATTATGGGCAAAGCAAGACGCTTAACGTTTGACAAATGAGGCAAATTGCGCGAAGCCTGCGAGACCGGACTAGATTTTTCACTACTCCTTTCTACTGGGTTTGTGTTGGACTGGTTGCACACACGCACGCTACACGTGTTGCGGCTGCGTGTGGGTGTGGCACGCACACACGCATGCGTGCGCGAGTGCGCGTAGATCAGTTGCACTGGAGGGGGCGGTAGGGCCCGCGAGTGGCCCGCGGTTTTGTAAGAACGCTTTATTTCAAGGTCACTCGGCCCGTTTTTAGAAAGTAACTTTATGTCATGCTTAGCGTTAGGTAAAAATTAATGTACATTTTCTTTGGGCAGCCGTTTCTATTATGTTTATACAAGCGTACCTACTCACGCTGTTTCTTTTGGATAAATTACGCATTACATTTATAAAATAATTTGAAAACCATTAAACAATATTTAATTGTTTTTAATATTCTTTTTTCAATGTCGGTGATACAAAGATATCTATCTTTATACAGCGGCAAATCAAACGAAATCATAGAGAAAACAAGTGAAAACTAATAAACGGTAAAATATGAATGAATAATACGCTAAACTACGCAAAACAACACAATAGGATATTGCGTCGTAAAATTCGACTTTTGCTATTAGATCGTAAACTATTCTGCAATCTATGAATACTTGGAAAATGTAACCCAATAACGTTGCGAATACTACATTTTTTCCAATTCCTGTATTGTGTCGACATAAAGAAATATAGATATGAAACAGATAGCATTTCAATGCAACTATTGTATAGGGTCATCACAAAATTACTAATTTAATCGACTTAATTTACTGTATTTCACTTTAGGTAGATAAATTGTAACGAGATTGAATTTCCTTTCATTTGCGCTTATTTTGAAGAGGTTTTGAGAAATATTGATGTCAGTTTGTAAAGTAAAGGTACAGCACCAACAGCGCTTTATCCATGTAAACACTTAGTACAGTTTCGACACGATCCTATTCAGGAATTATAATAGGGCTGCCAACTTGTAAATTGTAAATGTAGTGCACTTTCTAAAGATGAAAATAGATTATGGTATGTGTAGGTAGGTAGTTGATGTTTTTTACTTGACGGCTCTTTCGGGCAGATTTATAATTTTACATTTGTAATTTATAACACTATTGGTAAATGCATTTGCGTTTGTTTTAAAAGCGATTCGTGCTTTTTCAAGGCACTCATACCATTGGAAGCGGGAAGACATTATATTATAATCTTCGTTTAAAAAAATAACACAGTATAAATGAATGCATGTATCGATGCCACAATTTACTGGGTAGTCAGCCCTAAACCGTGCAGTCATCTTCATATTTCACATCTCCGCTCTCCTTATACGTCGCTTCTTCTCGACGTTGAAATGATGAAATTTTGTCGGCTGCCATTTTGTGTTGCGCAACCGTTCACGCTAAATTTTGTTGCCAGAGAAAGTATACGAAAGGCTTTACGTAACAGACACGTAACTTGCAACTCGGTTTTGATTTCCTTGCTTTTACAAGCTGTTACGTCAATTTTTGGGATATTTTTGACGGTTCATGAGTTTTGTGCTGGCTTGATTGGCTTGGTTAGGAAAGGGGTGAGACGCATTTAAATCGTTTTTAATTAAATTTGAACAACATTTCTTTTTACTAAATACCTAAATGTCTATCGCACATATTAATGGATATTACACCATTAAGTATGTATATCACATCAAATCTTTCTCTATAATATATTCTTGCTTACAATGAAACAGTGAAACAGTCGCTTTATTTGTATTCCAACAAGCAGCAATGATTTGTTAAAGCTGGAAAATTTTAACCCACATAGATACGCCGCGTATGTGCAAATGAAAAGATATAAAGGAAACACTTTTTACACAGCTACGTGACTTTTGAGAAATGTAAACGAACGACGCAATTCTCCATTGGAATTATTCACTAGAAAATAATAATAAGAGGTTGATAATAAACAACGTAAATACAAACACGTTCGAGTTTTTAACTTCCTGATTGTAACATCTTTATTCGAGAATTGATATGATAAATTCGTAAAAGGACACATCTCGACCGTGGTTGATGTTAAACGGTTTCGACATAAATCACTAATATAATACACGTTCATAAATACAAATGATATTTTGAATAGTACCTAGATGTTATATTTTTTATGGTGTGTAAAGCATCAGTTTCAATTTGTTCTTTCGTATAATATTGAATGAAGTGTGTGAAATATCATAAACCAAATCACAGAACGTAATTAATTAAAAGATAATTGACGAAGTAGCTTAGGTATAATAAGTATCTCTTTATATATTTTGTCATTAATAAAAACATGTACCTATATAAAATTAGGTTCCCTTATTTATACTACATCTACCTACATAATTTACAGTAGACTTTCTTGAGCTTTTGCTTATTAACGTAGTATATCCACACATCTAAGAAGCTGATAAACATAATAAATCACTGCCTGAACACATTGTAAGTTCATAATAACTAATAAGATATATCAGAAATTTATAAAACAAAGATTAAGCGAATCAGCCGAGCCGGCTTGGAGGCGGTTACAATCTCTGGCCCAATTCCTATTATCAGTGAAGTCAAATATTCAAATCGAACGTGTGCGGGTGTGATAAGAAGTGATTTTACATTTCGTGTTTTCATAAGTTTACCGCTCGCTTCCGTGACTTTTTGTACCGCTTTTGATATAAATAAACTAGCTAGGGCTGTCACAAATTACAAATCAATAACTGTTTTTTATTCAGTTCGAATAATACCGAAATAGCTGTGATTCGATAAATTTAAATAATCCAACTGTCGAAGTCGATGCATCAATAATAACTATTTTGAATGTGATATCAGATTTTTCCTATGAATTAGTCATTATTTATATTTACCTTAAACTTCCCGTCCATAATGATAAGTCAGCTGCACGAATAAAATTGAAAGTTTATAAAAAATTAATATATTACAAAATACAATCTGAATTTTAAAAAGTAATATGAAAGAAGAGTTGGCCTCGCGTTGATTTATATGCGAAAATTTTTTGCGATTACGGCAACATTATGAATTGCACAACGGAATGGAAAGGCGAATATCTTTATTTATATTAAAATTATAATCGAGGAACTGTAGACGCGATTGTTCTCATTTCCCTCAATTAAATAAAATTGCTCAAGTGTTCTGTAATTGTGATAGGGATCGTCTTTCACAAGCGTTGGAAGTTGAGGTTTGGGTGTGATTAAGATCTTTAACCGACTTTTAAAAATGGAAAATAAAAGTTATGTTTTTTTAGTTTTACACGAAGAATAAATATGGACATATTTTATGAAGATTACCAATTCATACTAACAATAAGTAAATTATTATAACAGCGATCGCTTCAGTCAAGGACAATAAGGATAACAAATTTATAGCAAAGGCGACATTTATAACTGGATATTAGGTACATTTAATAATGTCACAAAATAATAAGGCAATTTGAAGTGACTCTACGAACAAGATTAATATTTTCCCAGAATTAAAAGGTAGAGGTCACACAGAGGCGTCACTTGTAGCTGTAAAAACATTAATCAAATAAACATAACCTCTTAGCAACAGGAAAATTACTGTGAGAATTAAAAATTGTAATACAACTTGTTAGATGTTATCGCCATATTTGTACCTGAATACATTAAATTAATAAGAAACGTTAATCCAAATATTAATGCGAATTTTTCGAGCGGGCAACACGCTTGAAAGTTATGCGTATATGACCACCGTAGGAACGGCTCCGTCATAAATCTGTAATTACAGATCGAGCTTCAAACCGTGATGAAAGCATGGTTTTTTATGTTCGCAAATGTATTTATTGCTGGAATATATTTGTGTAACCGTATTTCATTTAACCCAAGGAAATTTAAAATCAATGCTGAATAGACATATTATTCTAATTCCTAATATCCGAATTCCAAAAGAATTAATTTGTGTTCTGATAATTTTTTATTCTCAGAACTGTATTGCTTCTTTCGTACACAGTTCGTATCACTACATAGTATAAAACAAAGTCGCTTTCTCTGTCCCTATGTCCCTTTGTATGCTTAAATCTTTAAAACTACGCAACGGATTTTGATGCGGTTTGTTTTTAATAGATAGAGTGATTCAAGAGGAAGGTTTTAGTATATAATTTATTAGGTTTTAGACAAAGCGGGCGAAGCCGCGGGCGGTAAGCTAGTGTCTATATAAAAGTTTGATTCAATAATAGTACTAGTAAATGCTTTGGATCGCGTAATTTGTTCAATTTCGACGATGACCCAATAGGAATCTTTCACCGTTGTACTTATAGATTGAATCATATGTAAAGCCTGATTCCCACGACATGTTTGCTTCACAAACCCGACCGCGCCACACCATACCACATGCCATGGGAATCGGTGCGCTTGTGATTGTTTGCCGATGTTTGCCGACGCTTGTGCTATCCATCGGAAGTCGGTAAGATCAAAGGTGCGCGCTTGGCGCGGTGCGACGGAGTTGGTCGACGTCCGTCGGGGCTTGCCGTCTGTAGCGCGTCATTGTTCGGAACCGTACGATAATTATCGTACAAATACGTCATCTCTTCAACGAGCTGTAATATTTTTATTTATACATAGTTATGTATTATGTATCATGTATGATATGTATGTATGTAAGTATATATTATGTATGTATGTGTATTTATAGCATGTATTTATAGTATTGATATCAATATTTATATTGTTTTTACTTATTTATTTATTATTAGGTATCTATTTTTATATATATACGTATATATATTGTATATGTACATATTTTTATTTATTTTTTTTTCTCCTTTTAAATCAAACACCACCCATCTAATTTTAATTCGTATGACAAATCCTATCCAAAGGTTGCCTGGCAGAGATCGCTTATAGCGATAAGGCCGCCTATTTAACATGTTATGATCTTCTTTTTTGTTCTTTTTATTTTTGTGTTTATTTTTTTGTGTGTGTTAAATAAAGAATTTAAATAAATAAATAAATAAATAAAATAATTTTGTGCCTACGTACGATGTACGATAGCATAGTATTATCGTACGCTGATTGTACGATAATTTCTATCATGCAAAATTCGAGAATTTATATTAGGTATTAGTAGGAATGACCGTCCACCGTGCTTGCCAGTGCTTGCCATACGCACACATGCCGTGGGAACGCTCAGTTCAAATCGCGACCGATGTCGACAAGCGCTTGTCGTCTGCCAATGCTTGTGAAGCAAACATGCCGTGGGAATCAGGCTTAACAAACACAAACCACAATGACTCATAAAAGAAACGACTAGCTTTGCTCCAAATGTAGCGTTCAATAACAAAATGTCGGACTTTGATTTTTTATATTTTATTTTAATTGAGTAGGAAGTGGAATGTTTCAAGAAATAATTATCAAGTGACAAATTTATATAACGCAAACAAAATTTTAAAGTATAATTAAATTCCAAAGTTCTTAAAATCTTATAAAAATTAAATGATTTCGAAATCAAATGAAAACATTTTATCAATTGCAATTAAGTTTGTTATTAGTAGATATAAAATAAAAAAATCAAGGTTAGACGTTAAGAACATCTCAGACATTCATATGAACGTCACTTGCATAGAATAATAAATATTATCTACAGATATTAAAATTACGTAAACAATAATTGACGTGAGGGATGACGATTATACAGATTGACGTTACATTGTTTCTCAAATTTTAACGTCTCACCTAATTACTGACCTAGACGTAATTACTAATTAATTACTGTTCGCTAAAAATAATTCGAATCGTGCTATTTACGTGCACGGGGATGTGTGCGTGAACACATGCAAATGTTTGTGTGTGTGTCGCACACGCACTGCCGCCCCTCTGCGGATGAGAGCGGCTTGTGAATGCACTAGGCTAGACCAAATTGATAGCTCTGTGTGTTATCTACTCTTGTGCAACGCTACGCGTGTGTGAGTTATTGTTAAGGAACCTTGAAACTTTAACTTTAACTACTTGCGAACAATCGAATTGCCTATAAACCGAACAATTAGTTTCTCTGCGGCGCTTCGAGTAACATGTAGTGATAATTAATTTATCGACGTGGTCAAGGCATCCGAGGTTGTCATTGTAACGTCGCTTTATTAGTTATGCAGCAATTCGTTTATTTGTTTATTGGGCAAACTGTCATAAAACATGCCACTAAAGAATTCTCTGCGTAATAATATAACGTATTGACAACGTGAGGTCGCATTCGATTCGCCGTGACGCATAAACAAATTTTCAAATTTTAATCATTCAGACGTTAAAACCTGTAATATATCTAGGAAAGCATTTTAGATTTATTAAAGTATCATTTACAAGGGTAACATAGTAATAAAATTAATAGACAAAAACGTGACCTTTACAGAATAGTGGCAACATTAACATGGTATTATGAAAATATAAATCTGACGGCTTTTCAATTTTTATTGACCCGTCGGCCTTAGGAAAGTTAATCTGATCCGATACGAAAGCGGAAGATATTAGTTGAAATACCGCAGGTACCACCGAGATGTGAAGGTGAACCAGTGTGACTAGAGGATGTGCGAGCCCTAATTGAGTCGGGGACGCGTGTGCGTGTGCGTGTGCTTGTGTGCGGGCTGCGTACGCGCTTACTAGCCGATAACAATAAACTATTTCCGAAGTGACCCAGTTTGGGCGTCCTTCAGCAATTTGTGCCGCCAGGAACAAGAAAGGGCCGGGAGTAATTTTGACAGCGGCATATTAAATTTTATTGCGCGTCACAATGCTTTGCTCTGTGCCGATAAGGCGACCGGAGGTGTTGTATCCAAAAGAGTTTGTACAAAGACAATTAGTTTTATAAGTTAAAGGTAATAGAGTCAGATCGTTATCAGTCAGGTCATAAAAGTGAAAATGTTTTTGTTTTTGCCGAAAAGATCGAAACTGGGGCTGCTAACAATAGCTAGGTCGTTGGTTAGTCTCGTTTATAATGCTTCTGAACTTTTTATAATCGGCAATTAAAGTTTTATAACACTTTGTGTAACAATGACAATTGGGTTTATTCTGTGAATAAATGAAATAAATATAAACGTTTATTAGATACATTTTTTTGCTCCTCAAAAGATAAATTAAAATGAGAAAATTGGAAGATATAAAAGCAAGGCTTGATAAAATTTGGTATAAAAATTAATTCAATATTATTACGAAACTCGGAATTCTAATCGAATTTAATAACTGTCCGATTTAAAATATTAATATTCCTTTTTAAATTCTAATCTCAATACCATTCGATTATTTGTTACTGGTCTAGTAATTTCATTAATATAGCGAAATAAAATAAGCATTTAGTAAAAAACAAAGGTTAAATTGAGTTTCACTTAATGATTTGAGGTTGTTTATTTTAAAATAATAACGTTTCATTAGAATGTGTAAATATAACAGATAATAATGGTTTCACAATCCTATTGACGGATTCTGATAACATTTTTTTTTATTTAGTTCAATGTCACACGCGCGGGTCTGAAGAAATTCGTTTTTATTGTGGTTAACCTAAAGGTCACTGTTAGTTTATTTAGATTTTTAATATATGATCATTCAATTTGATTTATATGCATTTCAACATTCTTATTGGAATTTTTATCGTAGCTTCGTAAAAGGAAAAAAATGTATGAGATTCTTTCTAATACATTGTATTCCTTTGGTGTTCCTTTTTAGATCAAAAATATGTACTAATAAGTAATAGTGTCTATTTGCCTTGTGATAATAACAGGTTTTTAAATTGTGAACCGATCATATTTCTCAAAATATGTTTATTGATATTAAATAGATATTTTGTGTGTTAATCAGCTTCTCTATTACGGGCTTATAACGGCAACTGGCATATTATTTTTAATCCTAGACTACATTTGTTTACAAAAAAAAACACAAGTGAAGTCGCGGACATCAGCTAGTAATTAATTAAGTAATCTTAAAGAATAAATTAATTCATAGTTACAAAACAGCAAACACAATTGCCAATATAATGAAAATATATTTACGCTTTCTGCTATAGTAACGTGGGATTTTTCTATTTTTCTGAATAGAAAATTAGCTAAGCTATTGTATATTCCATATACAGACCGAACTTGCGACATAACATAGGTAACCGGAAAATATATGCAAATACAGTATTTATAACTTGTATTTTATTGTATGTATTAGGAAATGTACATATTAAGTAATATTGAATTAATCACGTTTTTTTTACAATACCTACAAAAAAATCTGTAGAAAATCTATAATGCGCGGACATTACAAACTAAAGTTATGTTTTACGAATCTTTAAAATTGTTACAATATGAGCAAATATTTGTCCGTAAATATGTAAGTTCTTTCTATCAGTTGGTTGCCTGGAAGAGATCACTCTTAAGTGATAAGGCCGCCTTCTGTGCTGTTTTTTCTTTTAGACTAAGTTTTGTTTGTATTTTGGCAGCACGATAAAAAGTTTTAAATAAAACAAATAAAAAATAATTTTACACTACTTTTTACACTAGTTGTCCAATAAGAATTAGCTTTATATTTAGAAGCTTTTCACAAATGTGCTATGAAATAAATCATCAATAGATTTAACGTATACCTACATCTAAAGCAGTTCCTAGAATATGTTAGGAGCAATGTCGCAACCAGCGCTGGGATTTCTGAAATGTTTGTGTTGAGTTGTAAACCTACTTACATTGAGTAGCTCGCCCATTTACTAAATAATTTGTGAATATGAATTCTGTAATGAGTTGCCAACGTTGGGAAATGAGAAACTGGTCGAATCATTTGTTTTCTTTTGTTGTACGAGCTTGCTTTTGGGTACGAATTGCGATTCGTTATTGTTTTTTTTGGATGAAATGTCAGTGTTTAATTGGTTTTAGTCTTGTCTTGCAAGTCTTTTTAATATATTTAAAGTACCTACCTTTCTATTGTTTATAAAGGTCAAGAAGAGAACTTAGATATGTGTTTAGTATATTATTTATTTTTAACAATACCAAATTTCCAGCCAATCGCACACCTCATTAAAACAAACGAGATTAATTTTGTTTCCAGGAAAATTGCATTAATTGGGTGAGTAAATAATAAAAGGAAATACTTGCGGTTGTTCACAGCGCATAGATTAGTTTCAATAAACATTCCCTTAATTAGTCGAATAAATGGAACGAAAATAAGTGGGCTCTGAACACGTGTATGATAGCAAACGTGTGTAAATGGGTTATTATATTAATTATTATTTACTATATTATCGACAACAAATTAAAGAAATAGGCTCTTATTGCTGTGTGCTTTTTGATAGCGAATTCATTATTGGAACTGTCGCACGCATTACGAAATTGGATACTTTATGACGAATTTTAAATTCTTATTACGAAGTTAGGTAACTTAAATAGTTTTAAATTATTATTTCGAAGTTGGGTAGTACTAGTAGGTAGTTTGTTAAGATAATAAGACAGTACAGATTAGTGAGTATTGTCCGAAGTCATTTTAAATTTATAGCTCCATTTCCAATTGCATTGATAGCGAATAAAGAAACCTTTGAATGTAAATAAAATATCTATAAACATTTTACGTAGATTAAGCTTTATCTGGATACAATTGCTATTTAATGTCATAAAATCGCTTCCTAATTGGTATAGACATTCTTAGTAGAAAATACAGATACTTAGCAGTTTTACAAGCAAATAGTTACTTATAAACTAACGGAGTATTTAAACTAAGAGTAAATATTTATTTATTTATTTTATTTATAATCTAAAAAAAAGTAAAAATAATAAAAAATAAAATAAATAAAAAATAAAATAATTTAAATCGTAAAAGAAAATAAATTTATTTCTCTCTTTTCTATGCATTTATAGACATATCGGCGTAAGGCATTGTCCTAGCGAATATTTTCTTGTGTCACATCGTTTTAAGATTGTGGTTTAGCACTAAAGAATTTAAGTCTTTAACCATACAAGTCCTTTAAACACTATAACTCTTTTCGATGAGTTATTGTGCAGTTTAAGCACATTTATTTATTTCTAGCATTAGCAACAGATGGCCGTATCATTCTGCGACTATTTAATTATCCTACTACTATCTAATATATATATTATATATATATATTATAAAGGCGAAAGTTTGTAAGGATGTATGGATGTATGGATGTATGGATGTTTGTTACTCTTTCACGTAAAAACTACTGA
>CAJQZM010024919.1:13233-31004 GCA_907164665.1 Colias nastes
AATTTAGCACACATATAGAGGGTAACTTGGATTAACACATAGGATAGGTTTCATCCCGGAAATCCCACGGGAACGGGAACTATGCGGGTTTTTCTTTCAAAACGCGGGCGAAGCCGCGGGCGGAAAGCTAGTTTATTATAAAGTTAAAAGCTATTTTACATAATAGCGAATTTCAAATTTTAAGATGTTTTAAATAAATCAGTAAAATTACAATGTCCTCTCTTATTTATAAAATTAAGTCGCACTGCATTATATTACATAGGTATTTATTATCTTGACAGTAGTGGACGAATTTTAACGTTAGTCAATTTGTTGATTTGTGAAAAAATTGATATAAAATGAACGAGAATAAAATTAAAATGTTGCAAAAATTGAGTCGGGTCAACTAGTGATCTTTTATTTATGTTTAATTACTTTTACCTTGCTGGAACGAAATTATAAAATTTTAATATGTAGTCAACTATACAAATAATAGTCAGGTGTTTAAACAAATAGTATCCAAGGTTATTTATTTATAATAATTATAGCGAATTAAAATGTATTGTACCTATTGTATTTGGAATACAAATGATCTGAAAATAGATTTTACTACGAGTAATATTTTTGGACATACCTATAATTTTGTGTATTTTGTTTGATTACTGAATAACCTTAATAAAATTTACCTATAATATTATAATGTTTTAAATAGATTCTAACTGTTTTTACACGCTTTTTATTAGCTTCACCTGTATGTTTGTTTGTAACCGACTTCTTTGGGCGCGATTTTGACCCACTTTAAACGGCCAGATTTCGTTCAAACTTTGTAGATTTATTGAGGACCGATGACAATACACTAATTTGATAAAATTATTTCATTTTTCAATTTGCAAAAAGCGTGTTTTTTAGTTTTTTTAAACTATTATTATTGTTAGGTATTAACGCGCAGTATTTATAAGCTCCTGTCTGTCATTTAGAGCCGATTTTTCAATCCTTGGTTAAAATTTATCCGTCCAATAAAGTATTACACGAACATTTTAAAATGTCACCTGTAAACTGTCAAATACGGACAATTACAATACATTTTTGAAATGGTAGTTTAATACGTTATACGTTACCTATTCGATGAATAAGTTTTAACCAAGAATTGAAAAATCAGCCCTAAATAGATTCTAACTGTTTTTGTTAGGTAGGTATTAACGCGCAGTAACTATTTAAGCTCCTGTCGTTATTTAGTAGTTTCTTGAATGTGTAAGCAAAGTCACAGTCCCCAACTAGTCAATGGCCATTGAAAGTGGTATTATCAAACAACCCTGTAGTGATTAAGAAATATATTTGGTCGTAGTTATCACATAGATTAAACCCTTCAAGGTGACAGAAGCAAGCGTGAATTGATAAAGAAATGATAACAATTAATAGTCCTAATTACTTAATATGACGATTTGTAATTACAAAATTATAATGTCTATAATATTAAGAATCAATCAAAATTATGATGACTATAAAGATGATTTTATTATTTATTAGTCATGTTAAAATAAACGTCTAGAAAAAAGTGCGACTTGAAAGTTCTATTTTTAGATTTTTTTTATCATGGGAAAATAAATTAAATACTATTTGAAATACATTTTATTCAGACGAAACTAAATATGTGTGCATGTAAATTATATAAATGCAACTGTATAAATATGGACGTTACTAAAATAAGCCATCCTTTGATATAAAATAAAACGTGATTTATTTTTGGATTTCAAGTTTCAACATATTTCGTATTTAAATTGAATAATGAACAAAAAAATGTTTAAGTAATAGAAAACTATGTTATAAGTTAAAAAGTTAATTTTATTACTTCTCCTTTTTAACGCGTCAAAAACTTATTTCAGTTGAATTAAAAATTACGAAACATTCGTAATAATCATAGCCCGATTCAACAAAAACGAACGAAATTTTTTAAATAAACAACAATCCTAGATTTCAAAGACGCAATAGTGAAACATCAAACAATCTGAACACGCAATTAATATACAAAATTACAAACATATTATATATGTACACTCATGATAATTAACGATGTTAGGTAATAAAGAAATGTTATACATTTTTTGCTAATTAAGTAACTTTTACCGTTTCGCAACACATTTCAACATACCTAGCAGGTGTAAGTGAAAATTTCGCCGACAAGTGTAACAACATTAGCAGTCACAATTAACTCCGATTACTTACATTACTTCATTTAAAACAAGTTTTTAATCGATATATTAAACGGTGAAAGAAATCGTTGTTTTTATATGACGATATCGATCAAACTACTCGATCGCGAGTGCAATTTAAGTGTTTACTCAACACTATTTATGTTTATTTATTTTATTTTCATAAATAGTAGTATTATTTTATGAAAATAAAAATAATGTTTACTTATAAAAAATATTTTCATTCTAATTTAATAAGTAGATAATATAAAAAATAATGAAGAATAAAGCCGGTTAAAACATTATAAATATATAGAAAGAAAAGCTGCATAGAATGGCGCGAAACTAAGTTTAGCGGCGCAAGCGCATTTCATGCGCCGACTCGCTGAGCTCAGTCGATTTCGCAAACCACCATCTAATGTGAACCTATTAACCTCTCCGAGCGAGGCACAGAGGCGAAGGCAAGAGGCGGATGAAGCTACGAATAGTGCGTTCATTAGACCCAAGGTTGTGCCAGCTATACCATCTCACACTCACGAAATAGCTAAACTTAAAAGTAAACAAACAAATATCTCACCTTGCCAACTGTAGTGCACTTCTATTCGCAATCTCATTGTAGAAACTCAAAAGGAAGTTACTGTCAAACATATTAACACTGCATCACAGCCATTCTTTCACAAAATAAATCATACAAAATGAGAACAAACAATCCGAAGCACCAGCGATCACAGGATAACACAACGTCCGGTCCTAGGCACGTCCGTGCGCGAGCGACGTCAAATCAAACTGGCCCGGTCAAAATGACGAAAGTGAAAACATCGCACGCACAGAAAAAAAGGTTGGCGGCGCGCTACAGTCCTTGCAGGCCACCTCTCGCGCGGGCTCTAGTGACACAGTAACTGCGCGGCGCGCGCATCGCCGACGCCTATATAACGAAACGCGC
Organism: Colias nastes; assembly: GCA_907164665.1. Lineage (NCBI taxonomy): Eukaryota > Metazoa > Arthropoda > Insecta > Lepidoptera > Pieridae > Colias > Colias nastes. The sequence goes on from CAJQZM010024919.1 coordinate 16,345, forward strand.
TGAGGCTCCGACTTCAAACGCGGACAGACGCTACAAAAAGAAGATGGGCTCTGAACGGTAGCTAGGAAAGAATGATCACAAAGAATAGCGACACGTGGGCGCGTGTGCGTGCACGTGCGAATGTCGGTGTGCACAGAGATAGACGGCCGCAGGAAACTCCGTTCTCTTCCACTAGGAAAGACCTTGGATTCGAATCGGCACGTTGCAATGTATACCAGTCGCCTACGCCGCGGTTACCTACTTGCGGCTGACGGTACCGACAGATTAAACGATGATTCTATGCTGCACTTTATTTTCACACTGCACACTGAGCATCATTGAATAACAAATCGAGATGCTCAGCGTCGCGCACACGGGTGCGACCTACGCAATCCGTCGCTATCGATTAGTCTTCAACCTGATCTTGATTGACACATTACTAAATCGCTCCTCTAATTTAATTTCTGACATTAAATACGTTGTTATCTATGTAGTAGTAGTACACAGTACTTCATAATCTGATGTAAAAACTGGTTATGAAGCATATTTCAGGTCACAAAAGAATAATGCGCTAAAAAGGAGACGCTTAAGGCGATTCAGGTCAAAGTCAAAAGCAAAGGCTTATAAACGACAATTGTTAACGATATTTTGTTAAACATACTTGCGTTAACAATACTGACCGTGAATCAAATGTCAGAACGTGTAAAATAGGCCATCAAATAGAACGCTTTAACAAACGGCAGCTAATGTGTGTTAGTTGAATTTGTGGAGAGTTGATGAGTATAGCAGATTGCTTTATTATTTTAACAGAGGATTTTAAAACAAAGAGTGTAATTGTCAATGGTAGTGATGCAACCAGTTTTGATAGTGATATTAGCGACTAAACACGTACCCCGCGTGGGAAGTTAGAACATTGCACAAGATGTAACGAGGGTACAGATAATTATGTAAAATAGGTCATGAGGTCGCATACTTTACATCCTTTCTCTAGTTAGTATCATTCAATTACCCAATTTTGTGATAATACATGTATAACATCATTATGAGGAGTAATTCTATTCTTTAGTATATATGCGACTGGAATTAGGTTTTGTAGAACTAACAACATTTAGATATTAGCTTGATACTAAAATTAACATAATTAGTAATGTTCTTTTGTTCATTGACGTCAGAGCAGTGAATACAATGAGCGATCAAGAAAGGAAAGCCATGACTTCTAGAGTCATGGCAAGACACTATTTCCTAAATATGTGAAGTATTATCAATGTTATATTAATTTATAAATTGTTATAAGCATCTTGTGCCGCTGATAACGTAACGCTTCGCTTTCGTTTTGCTCGCATTGTCTTATAAGAAGCGATTGGATAACTTTGTAAATATCATCAACTCGACGAAATTACATAAATACCTTCAAGCTCTGTGAGAATTGTCTTAATTGCGTCTTGTTTTTTAACTCTTGATTTAATTTTAGAGTCGTTATTGAAACATTGTTTTGTAATAAAGTGAGAGGCTCCCGCGCTGATGTTTGTTTCATCTATGTATTTTGTTTTTATTTCATCGTTTCGATACGGATATTTTCGACCATAGACAGAAAATGTACGAAGACGCAGCTTTTTGATTAGCAACAACTTGCAAAAGTTACTATTTATACAGCTTTATGAATTAATTACAAAAAATATAATAAAAATATTATTTCAGTACCGAATAATATACGAAATCGGCTCTTCATTTTATTTTATTTAGTGTAAAATGTAAATGCTTTAAATAAAATAAAATATTGTCACAGTTGTATTTTGTATACTGCAGTGACTGTATTTGTACAGCAATTTTATTATAAACTAGCGGTCCGCCCCGGCTTCGCTCGTGGTACCTACATGTTTACGTTTTTTTTCATAAGAATAGATTCCGCAGCGCACGCGATGACAGAATTTTTTACACCTTGGGTTACATTATTGCATTTTTGGTAAGGATCTTTAATTTTTTTGAAAATGCAATATAGCCTATGTTGCTTAGTGAAGATGCAACTTTCTAATGGTGAAAGAATTTTTGAAATCGGTCCAGTAGTTTATGCATGAAAACCATACATACATACATACATAATTACAAACCTTTCCTCTTTATAATATTAGTATAGATATAAAACTTAGGAAGTCATTTGAATTTCGTTGTAACCTCAAGATTTCCAATTGAATAAATCGCGTGACATAAGTATTTATTAATTTGGCACGCTTCGTCTTCGCTTATGAATTATTTATGCAAGCTTTGACTGGTCTATCCTTTTTATATCTTCATCACCACACTATTATGTTTAGGTAATAAGTAGTCCGATCAATATCGTGCATAAAGAGGTATTTATAATTAATAATGAACTGTCACACACCGAATCTATTTATCACAGTGTTAGCAACAGACCTTTTCATTTCTAACGCTGAACAATGGTCTATTCAATGTTTTACAAAATATCTAACACACCGTTCACAGTAAAATGTCGACAATTCCATTTTGTTTCCAATTTGGTTATTGTTCTCTATTTTATCTGTGTAAAGGTCAATATGATTTTTCATCATTATGTTTAATACGCTATCGTAATACGTCGTATAAATTATTAATTTCGTGTATAGAACCATTATTAAATAAACAAACAATGAGTAAAGATATTGATTTCAATTTTAAACCGGAACACAAGTTTTTTCTATACGGGTGAAGCAAGTACTGAATACATAAATAAATCAGCATAAATTTTATAAGTACATACCTACTGTCGTGTTTGCAAATATTCAAGGACGGACCTTGGGAATCACATGTACTTGTGATAACTAAACCTATGGCCTACAGGTAGATATATAGATTTCAGCTTTATTTAGAGTTGTGCGTTTATTATTAATTAATACCCAGATTTTTTAGATACTGTTTAATGTTGTGATTAATGTAACTAGTAGCTGAGGAAAAAGCCATTACTGGTAATATATTTACTTATATTAGAAGTAGATAGAGGTAAATTAATATATAGTTTACGCATTTATGTCATTACTTGTATCATATATATAGAAATGTGTATTGTGTCTAAAATTGTAATAAACAATTTTCATCTCAGACGAATTTGGATACGCTAACGAACGTTATTAAAATTTACATAAAACTTAATTTGCTCGAAGCAAGACTTACTCGTGTAGGTAATACAAATACTTTCAAGTTTTACATCATCACATTGTTTTATGACACGCGAATATTTTAAATTATAAAGAGGTGTTTAATATTTATAGAATGCTTTTTCACATTTTAAGACGCAAACTTAGACGCAAATAATAAAGAAACATAAAAAGAAACTCGACAGATGACAGTTCGGGATAGAATCATACACACGACAGCGCTGACTTCAAACTTTCCCGCCGACATTTCTCCCGGTGAAAGTTAAAAACGCAAGTACTGTACGCATTGTGCTTTTGTCACTGGCAAATAAGATCTTTATCGTAAATCTTAATCTTGACATTTAACGGCACGCCCACCGACGTCCATGTTTGAAAAGGAAAGTTTGGTATGTGATGTTGCGCAATTTGGCTTTATTACGGTGTTTAGCCCATGTCGAAATAGAGTAGAATTGCAGCGACTAATGCCTCTTTATGAAATCATAAATAGCGATAAATGTTCACGAATGAAATCCAAAGAGTCTGCGAGATTCTTCCCACCAATAACAATCGATTGGATTAATTATTTTACGAGTGTTTCGTGAGTTAATATCGATGAGTACACATCGTTGTATGAGTCGAGCTAGATCTGTTACGTACTTGCTCGTGAAAGTGTGTGCTAAGAAGCGATCGAATCTCGAATTCATCCGCATCTACCATTGCATCCGTCACGATCGCCCGTGGCTGCCATTTATTAATATTAAACGAAAATTCGTTATCCAACTGGCCTTGGTGCGCGTTCCTTTCAGTTTTACTTAATGATGACAGTTGTTTGAAACGTGCTGCTTTTATAATTCTAACTCAATGATAGTTTGGCGCTGGGCATTTCATCTAAATTGTAATAAGAAACCGACCCGAAAAACTACTTTAAAACTATATTGGTCAAGACTACTTATAATTTAACGAGGTGTCGTAAACGCTTTCGCTTGTTAAGTGACAACGATCGAGCTAATAAGAAATTTATAAAGAAAATTCGATATGCCGAGTGGTTTTGTAACAGCTATCGAAAGTGCTCGTAGAACGAGGCTCGGCGCGGCGTAGACGACGAAAGTGAGACCGTGAGGTTGCGCAGCGCGTTACGAAGTTTTTATTGTCGGCCGCGCGCGAAATCACTTGAAAGTTGTATTGTCCTTGGATATTTCACTTCTTTATTTCTTGCGTTTCCGACACTCGAGTTAATTCACCGGTGACGACAATTCTGTCGCTTTGAATGTGTCGGTCGACTCTCGTATCCCCTTCACCGCGATTAGATTATGTCGCGGTCTGTTTTTCGTTCGAGGAAGTTGGCCTATTGGGACATAGCTGGCTGTTTGTGTGTGTGAGGTGATCCTTACCGAGGGACGATGTGGGATGCGAGGTCTGGTTCGCCGGGGCAGTCCAGGGTGTCGGGGCGCGCAGGAGCGCGCGGCGGCTCGCTTGCGCCACTTCCAAGCTTGCGACACGTTTCCTTCCAGGCGCGCGATTTCCGCGCTTGCACAATCGACCCGGTACTTTCACCGCGCACTGAATCCTGGGGTTGGCACTGATACACTGTAATCCGGGCACAGTCACTGGTCGGGTACGTTCGCGGGAGAGATCGGCGCGACGGCGCTGCGGGCCGCGTGCGCCGGACGAGTGGCGCTCGGCGCCGCCATCGGTTACGCCACACTGGAAAGTAAAAGTGAGTGGCGCGCGCGGGGCGCGGGCACATTTCTCCTACTTTCGCTGCCGTGATTCACGCGCACCAAGGTCGCTTCCTGCCACTACCCGCCTCCCGGCCACTACCCGCCAACACCCGCCGCTCCCGGCTCCCGTACGCTATGACGTGCCATTGAAAATAATCAATGAATTTCAATTGTACGTGACACACATTATCGATTTTAATAATCTGTTTTACATTTCACTAATAACATAACACAAACTAAAGTTGAAACAGCATGTACATGTAATAATGTAATGTAATATTAATTATCGTAATCTAAACGCGCAGTACAAATACAGCATGTTATCAAAAATTCAATGAGAACGGATGAGAGCATGATGCGGCATTAGAGATTAAATACAAAATATTATAGGTATTCGTTTTCAATAGGAAAGTTTTTAAATATAATCATTATAGAAATGGTTAAAAAATAAAAATGAATATTATAATGATAGGTGTTTACATGACACGTCAACAACCTGTTTAAACTAATTATAATGAAAATAAACTATGTAACTTATTAATTAATTAGCCTTTAAATATTTTTCCACGGTTAACATACCTATTTAAAAATAAACAACAACAAATTAATAATATGAAAAAATTGCATTCGAGGATATTTTCATATTTCCTAGTTTTAATCACTTTATTACGAGCATAGTCATTGAGAGTAAAACTATAACATGATGATTCAAAGAGTATTCTTATAAATAAATTATATCCTACTAGCTTTCGCGGCTTCGCCCGCGTTTTCAAAGAAAAGCCCGCATAGTTCCCGTTCCCGTGGGATTTCCGGGATAAAACCTATCCTATGTGTTAATCGAAGTTACCCTCTATATGTGTGCTAAATTTCATTGTAATCGGTTCAGTAGTATTTGCGTGAAAGAGTAACAAACACACACACATCCTCACAAACTTTCGCATTTATAATATTAGTAGGATAGCTAAGATATAATGATCAGTTAAAGGTTATACGATAAGGTACATTAAATTTAGAAAGTTTAAAGAGAAGGTGGGTTAAATAACAACTGAAAGGATGCTGCTAAAAAGTTAGTGATAGTCATAATGCAATGCTTGCTTTTAGGACTTTCTGTTGCAAGTAAATACATTTAATAATAATATTATGCAAGAATGTGTATACTGTATAACCAAAACAAAATATAGGTAGTGTAGGCGTTTTTAGTACCTACTATTTCTATCCTATAATAAATTGGAAATCTAATTTTGTATGTTAGTCGTTGTAAGTAAAAAAAATTCGAAGATTACCCACTTAATTATGTTCATAGTTTATAGTATTGATTCATGCTTCTATCCCGGCCTTATGCAATGTGAAGTCAGGCTACCAAATACCTACAAAACAAGAAAACAAACTTGATGAAAGGATCATAAACATCAAAAGCGCTTCAACAAATAACGAATAAAATAAACGACACACTCACATTGTTTACACCTTTACAATAAATTTAGCAAATTGTTGATTAATCCCCTCATTAAATATCAGCTACCGTGCCATCAATTAACTTAAATGTTTGTTACATTTACTAAAACATTTAAGTCTAAGTTAATAGTTAATGCTTCAATGTAATTAAACGTTGGTATTTCTTATGAATAAATAAATAAATAAATCAATATGTCGAAGGAAATGAAACGTGTATATAAATCTACATTACATAACGATAGGCTTCAACCATTTTTCATACGCTACTGAGTACCTACTGACACGTACTGACATACAAAATTACTCTTTATAAAGTACTAGCTGTACCCGCGGTTTTACCCGCAGTGCTCCGCTCCTGTTGGTCTTAGCGTGATGATATTATATCGCTCATTTGCGACAAGAACGTGTTAACGAGCATATGTATCGTTATGGAATAATGACACAGTAGGATCCGGCGCATCGCGCTCTACTTGCTGCTAAAACGCGATATTTCTAGCTCCAAAAATGACCGAGTAATGAGGGAAAAGGTCGGCGACTATCGGTTTAGCTACATCTCTTTAGGCTCTTGAATTTAATGCAAGAACGGTTCATGTCAGTTGTTGCTACTCCCTTGAGAAGGAAACTGCTGCCCGATTGCGGTAAAAACGTAACAGCTTATTGTGTCACGGTTTTGCTGAAAGGTAAGTACAGCTTTTTGTTTTTTTAGTGATTTATATTTGCAACTATAACGGGACATTTGCATGTGGGTCATTATTGTAGTAAAAATAGTATTCGCATGCTACGGTTTACATAGGATTGTCCCGTTGTTGCTGAAATGAACAATGTTTTTTGTTGGTTAATTTAATATGTTCCGTTACAGTTGATAATAAAAGTACAAAATGTTTGGTTTTTATTTTGGTTATCTCAAGTTAACACATTTTTGATAAAAATTAATACATTTTTACAACGAATACACTACAATGTTGCATTATAAATGATAAAAATGTTGTCTGATTACTTAATTTATTTTTCAGATGAAAGGTCTAGGAAGATTGTAAAATCTTGTCCGAGGAAATAATGAACATTCAATTAAGTTAGAGAAATGAAAAGATCATACCGATTCTCGAAATACAAATGAATTAAACAATCAATTTATTTTCTAGCACTAATGAGGAAAAAAGACCACTGAATAAAGAAAAATGAAAAAAAATTACAAATCATTTAAAAAATGCAGGACAGTCCTACGAATCGAAACCATCACAAAAAAACTGCGCCGTCTCGTCAACTAAAAGAGAATCCTGCAAGGAAACCTGCATTTTCAAGTGTCAATTTTTGAAGTTATACTTCTTTTGGCGCGATGTAGAAAAATGATGAGAGTAGGAAATTTTTACGATGCGCGCGCACACCGACACCTAAATTTAACAGCATGAAGTTAGTTCTAGGTGGTATGAAAATTGATAACTATGTTCAAGTTGTATATTTTAGTATTTTTTCCATACGCCAAAGAAGTATAACTTCTAACGCGTGTACATAAGTACACACACTCTTTTTTTTTCCGAAGAACAACACTGTGAAATACTGAAAGATTACTGGAATTTAGGAGAGCTCAAGAAGCTGTCTCGAAACAAGAACCTGTGATTTGTTTTGCTAATATGTTTATTTGATTTATGTATGACCGGGACCCGCAATAAAGATTAGTTTCCTAATATTACTGAGATAAGCAAAAGTACTACATAGTATTAAACAAAGTCGTTTTCCCCGGCCGAATGCTTGCCGTTTTGCAATTTTGATGCAGTTTTTGTTAACAGATAAAGTGATTCAAGAGGAAGGTTTATATTATGTATATTGTATAATAGCATCCATAAATAGGTGAATAAATACCTACTGTTATTTTTGACGTTTCTAATGAAATGTCGTAAATAATTCCATTATTTTCCGCCTGCATTGGCCCTTTACTTAATATTTTCGAAGATATTACAGATTTAGTATCAGGATTGCACCCGTGCGAATTCGGGGTGGGTCGTAATATTATAATTGCCAACGGTTGTGAGTAAAAGTAAAACAACAAATATTAATGTCTAGTTATAGGGGAGAGGGGGGCATTACGGGGACGCGGGGCACGACGGGGCCATCCACACTTACAGAAAACTATACGCTCTAGATGTATTTTGTTTTCGCTAATAGGTAGCCATTTTGTATCTCTCTTAAGTCTGAAAGTGACCGGCGAAAGGCTGCGCGCGTTTGATTTTTAAAAGGAAAAACGATTTTCAACGTAATTTCATGTAATTTTGAGTGACTATGAATACGCTTATAAAATGGTAAGTGTTTATGTCGCTACTATCATGTATTTACTTTGTTATTGCAGATAAGTTACTTATTGATATGTTTTGAACAAAAATACTCTAACCCTCACTCATTTTATTTGATTTGTTATTTAAAATAATGTGAGAATTGGGGCATAACGGGGACATGGCTACGGGGTACGATGGGGTATCCCGTTATGTTAGAAAAAACGAGAACAATTTAAGAGAACGAAGAAATGTTCTAATCCAAATGACCCTAAGTTAAAGAAGAACTCTAAGAAACAGAAGACCCAAAAAGACTCTACTGTAGAGAATACCGACGAGGATACCATGTGCCTGTACTGCCTTGACGTGAACCACACTTATTTAAGGTCTTCGGAAGGTTGGGTGGCTTGCCAATTATGTGGACGGTGGGCTCATATATCTTGTGCTGGTGTAGATGACGACAATACAGAAGAAATCCACATCTGCTTGTATTGTGACGCAAAATAAATACGTACCCCATTCTGCCCCTACCCTGGGGCACGATGGGGTTTTCATAATGGTTTCAAAAAATTAAAATTATAACGTGATATGATTATTTACATCACCAAATTCTATGCCAAATGATAGTTTAATAAGTTACCAAAGTGTTGTGATTCATTTTAATTAATAAATACATTGCGTTGATCATGTTACTGTGTATTTTCCTTAACGTCCCCATTATGCCCCCCTCTCCCCTAATTGTATATATTTTTTTTAAATATGTATATTACTTGTGTTTCAGAGAAATTTACACAATAACACCGCATAAATATCTTTCATTTTGTAAAACAAAATACAAAAATAAAAAGATTTCTACTACAGTATCACGTCTTAATTAAAATTTCCCATACATTTTAGATTACTGATTATCAATAAAACGTAACAATACGACATAACTTGTAAAGTTTTTGATTTTTATTCAATTTTTTTTTTCAAGAAAAATGGTACATATCTGTTTGTAATGCAATACTGCACACTTTTTACAAGAAAAACGCAACAAGAAGGGCCCTTTCTGGAATAAATAATCATAATAAATTTAATAACTGACTTATTGTTCTGAATACAATTTGATTCAAAAAAAAACGAGAATGTTTTAATATGTTGTATTGAGCTGAATAGTCTAACCATAATAATTAAAAAGTTACAGGAATTTTAAACTTTCAAATGCGTTTTCCCAACAATTGAGATTTTGACTTTGTCACGTTATAGAAGCAAATGAGCGATATAGCCCATTAAAAGAGCTATACCTTCCTCGATAAATGGGCTATCTAACACCGAAATAATTTTTCAAGTAGGACCAGTAGTTCAGGAGATTAGCGCGTTCAAACTAACAAACTCTTCAGCTTTATACAATTAGTATAGATGAACAACGTCATACAAAATTATGTTGTCCAATAGTAAAGTATGATATTCTGTAAACACATGTTCTGTGGACATCATTCGTGGTTCTTATATCGTGATTCATACAACTGACATCACACAGTCATTATGTAGAGCAGTCTTTCCCAACGTGGGCGATAACGCCCCCTTGTGGGCGCTGCAGGCCTAAAGGGGGGCGGTAAGAGACCCAGAAAAAAAAGGGGGCGTTGTGTAGGGCTTTGGGGTCGATTTATAATTTCATCTACCTAGCTAGGAAGACTCTTAGACACCGACTGAGCTCTCGACTTCGAGAGTCGACATCTTGTGAACATCAACTAATATTAATTAAGATATAGCTCAAACTCGGTTCGATATAATAGACCGCGGGCAATCATGTTTTAACAAGTTTTTGTTAAATAATCCGATTTGTACATTCCTGTATCAATCGGCTGGTTCTATAATACTTGTTCTTGCTTGTCGAGTACGATTGGGCGTCGAATGAGATAAACGAGTTTATGCACGTTTGTCATATTCCTGTTGGTGCGTGCTGCTTATGCAATCCTATATATAAACGACGTAAATTTATTTTATTTTCATTTGCGGTTTCGCGCATAATAGATAAGCAGTACTTGATTTCAATACAAAAAAAAACAATGTCGGAAGTAAAAAAGAAGAGACGGCAATACTCTGCGGAATATGTTAAATTCGGATTTATTGAAAATCCCACAAACCCGTCGTCGCCTTTGTGTCTTCTATGTCTAAAAACATTTTCGAACGAAGCAATGAAGCCTTCAAGACTGCAAGATCATTTGAATAAAATGCATCCAGATAAGAAAGACAAGAATGTAGCATATTTTCAAGACCTAGAGAAGAAGCATAATACTCAGCCAAGTGTATCAAAACTATTTTCGACGACGGACTTCGAGCTTCGTACAATATCTCTTTGTTAATTGCTCAAAAAGGCAAACCACACAACATCGGAGAAGAGTTAATTTTGCCAGCAATAAAGGAAGTAATAACTACTGTGCTTTATAAACCGGCCGCAGATATTATCCGAAAAATTCCTTTGAGTAATAATTCTCTGCAAAGACGAATTGATGAAATGGCTGAAAACATTGAAGAATCATTGTGCAATCATCTGAGGACTAGTCAATTCTCAATTCAGCTCGATGAGTCCACTTTACCAACTAATGAAGCGTTGTTGCTATCTTACGGGAGGTTTATTAAAGTTGAGAAAATACGTGAAGAACTATTGTTTGCCAGAAATTTGGAGACAGATACAAAAGGCGAAACCATATTCAATACATTGGAAAAGTTTTGTGAAGAGAAAGAGATTCCTTTGAAAAATATTATATCAGTTGCTACGGATGGCGCTCCGGCTATGACAGGGCGCCATAAAGGCTTCATAGCGTACTTAAAGAATAAAATTCTAGATGTCCTTGCTATACATTGCGTTATTCATAGACAACATTTGGTTGCAAGAAACTTAAGTGAACGACTATTTCAATCACTGCAATATGTCATAAAAGCAGTCAATAAAATCCGTAGCAGCTCTTTGAATGATAGATTATTTCATCAGCTTTGTGCTACTAATGACGAAGATTTCAACCGTTTGTTGCTTCATACTGAAGTTCGTTGGCTGTCAAGAGGCAATTGTCTGATTCGATTTTACAACCTGTTTGACTCTGTGATAGAGTTCTTGGAAACTTAAGATACAGAACTGCGCAACAAGCTCATAACATCAAAGAATGATATAGCTTACATGACAGAATTGTATAAATTGTTCAACGACATGAACCTCCAACTGCAAGGCGATGAACTAAATTTAATTAAAACAAAAAATGTCGTTGCTGCTTTCGCAGCCAAACTGCTTCTGCGCAAAAAGAATATGGGCAGACGTGAGTTTCACAATTTTCCGAATTTATCAGTATTCTGCAGTAACGACGACTTGTTTGCCTACTGCCAACATTTGGAAAACCTCCACATTGACTTCACCGAACGATACCAGGACATTTTAAACTTGGAAATACCAGACTGAGTGTTGGATCCGTTTTCAAATGTCAACACAGCAATGTCACCTCAGCTGGAAGAAGAACTTATAGAATTGACAACAAACGAAGAAACAAAAATCAAGTTCAAAAATGGATATCAAGATTTTGGCTACAAAAACCGATCCCGCAATTGTACCCTGGATTGTGGTCAATTTCAACGATTCTTGATAGCATTCCCATAGTCATATTTGTGTGAACGTGGATTTAGTGCTGTGGCAACGCTGCTTACTAAAAAGAGAAATCCTTTGCGTGTTACCGAACGTGGCGACTTGCGGCTGTTTTTGAGTAAATTGGAACCTGATATCAACAAACTTATTGAACAGCATCAGATTCAATCTTCACATTAGTTTTTATATAAGAATTGATTATGTTTGTTTTATTTTCAATAAAAGATACTCTGTCCGAATACTATAAAGTTGCGTTTCAATAATCAGTTATAAGTACTTAGCGGTTTTTAAGTATGTTTAAAAAGGGGGGCGTTAAAAAATAATTTATTCTTAAAGTGGGCAGTAGACAAAAAAAGGTTGGGAACCCCTGATGTAGAGTAACCGGTCAAAGTCGATAGGGACACACCCACTGTGTAATGTGTAATTATTACGCACTAATAATACACCTATTGCATGCACTTTAATTATATATTAAATTATTAAATATATTTTTCTTGGGAACTATTTGTCATGAGGCATTATGTTGGACATGTTTTAAAAATTGTAGTCGCGGTGGTCCGTTGCTATGATATTTTTTATATCTGTTTTGTACCTTATTTTTTAGAGCAATTGATTAAAATTATGCTTCTGGCGCAGTCTGGAGACAAATTCCTCCTTATTAGTGATAAATTACGCGAATCAGACTAAGAAAATATGATAATTTTATTATGACAATAACTGATCAAACTTTCAGAGGAAACAATTTAAATACGATGAAGTAAAATGAAAAGAGCGAATACAGAGAAGATATAAGAATAACAAAATAATATTTATCCGCATATAAAATGCTTTATTTATAGATTTTCACAATCTCACATCCGTAAGTTATGCTTTCTACGAAACTTTTACTAAATTAAGTCAGTTATATAAACTTCTTAAATAGCATGTTTATACTATGTTTAATATTAATTTTAGTTAAAACATATGTAGATAAGTAGGTCTATAAAATAAGAATTTATTAATCCACATGCTTATTCCATAAAACAACAAAAAAAAAACAGTTTGTTATATATACCTTATCTGTAGGTACCTGTTTATTAACATTTGAAAAGTGAATCGTATTTCATTCGATTACATTGTTTTTATGTTACCTAGATATTCTATGCCTCGGATAAGCTCTGATGGTTCATCACATGGTGTGCGATCACTACCGCCTATGAACATTTGCAGAAGTAGCGAATCTGCAAATATGTGCCCACTTTTAAGGGATAAGGAAAGTGATGACCACGGCTATAAATCAATTGACTGGAGAGGGTAGGTATAGAAAATATGTGTCAACGTGTCCCTGGCTTCAGTACCCAGGATCTTAATGAATCCGGCATGATAATTAAACAAACAGACAGACAATCAGGCACAAATTGTATTCATCGCATTTTGGGTTGGGTATCCATATAGTAACTTACACAACACAATTTTAATATTTTCAACGTACAGAAATTACACTTCTACAGATTTATCATTAGTATTGAATACGAGTGATTATTTTTAACCATTTCCCCCAAACATTTCATAAGCAGTAAACTCATGGCGTCATATTTTTTTATTTTTTAGTAAAATTTTGGTCACAGTAGAAGTTTATGGAATTGCTTCTGAGTCATGATGTCTCATATTATGATGTAATGTTTGTGTTGTGTCTCGATATATTATATTATGTATAATTTTAAGTATATTACACTTATATTTTAGAGAAATTTAGTGTTTTATTTATTTTTCTCTTCCGTATTCTATAAAGCTATTGATTATTATCATATGCTTTAGTTCAACATAATATACAATTTCAAGAAGATTTGATTTGATTAGACAATTTTGTACTAAACCCCAAAAAGTACGCAGAAACTTTCGTCACATTTTCTTAAAATACCTTCACTAAAACAGGAAAAATTAAGGAATATTCAACAACAAATTCTTAAAATAAGGAGCTTAGACGCACTTTATGGATATTATTATTTTTCGAGTAAGATTGAAAAAAGAGAATCATCTTCATTTATTTATCCTCTATTTATTATGCCGCAAGGAGGATGCAATATGTACATATATGCGTCGACATTGAAAGTTGGCTTTATGTTACGTAACATTATATACATCGGGCAAATGTATTGGATATCACGGTAACACGTGATTAGTTGATACTAGCTTTGTCCTGCGGTTTTGTCTTTGTTTATAAAAGAGGAATGCTGGTTAGTTGTTTGATATTTGGATTTTTAGTAAGTTTATGTTGTGCACACTAATTAATTATTTATTATTTACCTAGGTATATTTGTTTTTATGTTTTTTAATTAAAATTAAATTATGGGTTTCTATCACAGATAGCATTTTAAGTAGTATTCACAGTGTGATAATTTTGTGCACAGGGTAAAACCATTTCTCATGGTGTGAATGACGTCATAGGACATATTCTATTAATGATCTTTGTAGTAGGGGAGCCCAGGATGCTAAATGTGGATTTACTCGAGCG